>APFE030230284.1:169810-270336 GCA_000404065.3 Pinus taeda
AAATTCGATACATTTATACAGGACTTGGCTTCACCAGAAAGCAAAAAGCAGATAGCATGTGTGTTTATTTAAATTTAATGGTGACCTGTTATTTATCTGGTCTGTATGTGGATGATATGTTTTTGGTTGGAAATGACAAAGAAATTATCCAAGATTTGAAGACCCAATTTTCCTCCAAATTCGACATGAAAGATCTCGGTGCTGCAAACTATATTTTGGCATGGAAATTAAAAGAGATCGGGCAAAGAGGAAGCTCTGGTTAAACCAGAGGAAGTATGTCGAGACAATATTGCAGAGGTTTAATATGCAGGATAGTAAACCGGTGAAGGTTCCCATTCCTGTAGGTGTGAGGTTATCTGCTGAACACTGTCCCAAGACACAAGAAGAGGAAGAGGACATGTCCCGTGTTCCATATGCAAGTGCAGTCGGTAGCTTGATGTACGCCATGGTCTGTACTAGACCAGACATTGCACACGCAGTGGGAGTATTGAGCAGGTTTATGTCAAAACCAGGGAAGGAGCACTAGACAGCAGTGAAGCGGGTTTTCAGGTATTTGCGTGGCACTAGTGATTATGGTTTGTGCTACCAAGGAAGACCAGGATTGGACAGAGTGTTGGATATCCGTGGCTTTTTTGATGCAGACTAGGCTGGAGATCTGGATCAGAGAAGATCTACAAGTGGGTATGTGTTTAACCTATTTGGAGGTGCAGTCAGTTGGATGAGTAAGAAACAATCTGTAGTGGCACTATCAACTACAGAGGCAGAATACATGGCAGCCACTCATGCAAGCAAGGAAAGCAGTTTGGTTGCATAGATTGTGTTCAAGTATGGGGTTAGTACAGGGAGCTATAAGGATAGACTGTGACAACAAGTGCATTTAATTGGCAAGAACCCTGCTTATCATTCAAGACAAAGCACATTGATGTCAGTATCACTTTGTGAGGGATATGATAGAAGACAAAAAGGTGTTGCTGGTAAAGGTGGACACTTTGAAGAATATTGCAGATGCATTGACGAAATTTGTGAGCTCGAGAAAGTTCTCTTGGTGTAGAGAAACAATGGGTGTTTCGGGGCTGGAAAAATGACTAAGCTCTCCTATGGCCCCCTGTGGAAAGAAAACAACAAGTGGGAGATTGTTGGGTTGTGTTATATTCTTTCCACATAGTTAACAGGGGGTTTGAGTGGTACCTGTAACCCCATTTTATGGGGTCCAGGGCAACGCCCCAGAAAATTTTGGTTTTGGAAACTATGTTAGGTTGGGCGGACCCACCTATGGTTTTGTGCATGATTTTCGCACATGTTTTTTGGACGCAATCGTTTTCGGTCCATGGTATTGGACATGATGGTTTTCGGTCCATGGTATTCGATGCTTCGACATGTATAAATATGTATTGTAACATTGAAAGGAATATAATGAAAAATCAAACTGGTAGTCCCAGTTTTGGGATCTATGGGAAAATCCCTGTGCATATGTGTTTTTATGTGTTATTCTCTCCCATTGTTTATTTTTCTGTGATTTAGAATTTGTATGCAGGTAATTTCTGTACGGGGTAAAAACCTACAATACTAAGATTTCCATGAAACCCTAATTTCATAGAACAACGTTTTCCTGTTTTACACGTGTTTTTAAAAAACCAAGAGAATTTTTTGTTCTAGACAGAATGGACTACAAAAACCTCCTTCAGTTTTGTAAAATGTGTCATGGAAGAGAAGATAAAGGCTCTATCCCACGTGCTAATTTTCAAAGATCCTAAACCTAAAAACAAGGAAACATGTTCCCTAATTTCTAGCGTTTATCATGAGCAGCAAGGTGACAACGTGGGAGGCTTGATCAAATTTGACCTCATGAGGTTGTAGCTATCAAAGAATGCATTCAATATTTAGTTAAGGTGGTTTAGTCATAACAAGGAATTGTACTCCTAATTGTATTAGGACTCTAGGACTGTTAGTTAGCTGTCAATTGCATTTAAAGGTTTCTTTTATGGTTAGAAGAGGTATCACTCGTAGGAAATTCGAATTCTCTTGATGAGGGAATCCATGTTGTAAATGCTATATATAAAGAAAGAGGTTGAATTAGCAAAGGGTTGGAGACTTTTTGGGTCAATTACTACTCTATGTGCAGACTGTGTATATTTTTAACCTAATGCAGAGTTTCTACTTAGACAAATCAGGATTCATAAAGAGTTCTTGTATGTATTTGTTTCGATGGCATCTTCCAATACTTAAATTATAGTGGTGTTTACTTATGATACTCATAATTCATCAATGATGCTCTGACTTCCTTCATAGATAAACTAACTCTGTTTCACTGTTTTATTTTTGCATTTTTGAACTTGAACTTTATAATGCCTTGACTTCCATGCTAGGTAGAATGTTTTTGCTTCACTACTTAGGATTGAAAGAGAGTTTTTAATGTCCTATTGTCTCATGGTTTTCCTCTTTCACATACTTGCAGTGGCACGAATACATGTTACTTAGAACTCATCAATGATGCTCTAACTTCCTTCATGTATTTATAAACTTTGTTTCCTTCTATTGTATCTTTGTATTGTTGATGTATCAAAACTCTCTATTCCCTGACTTTCATGTTAAGCCTACCTTGCTATGGTACTGAAACATAGTTTGAATCCAGAGCCCAATGGTAGCCAACCTTCATCTTTCAACCTCATCTTTCAACATATAAACCTATAAAATCACACAACCATAGAGTTAGCCATCTATCCATATCTTTAATCAATATCATTAACCCTTTGAGAGAGCCCTTTCAGGCTAAGGCGGCTAAGCCTTAACTAAAATATTGGTTTCAAATAGTTACACCAAGGTAGTCTGATCAATAGCTTATCAGGGTCTTATTTTGGTGCTAACATTTTGGTGTGTTTGCGAGGAGCCTGAAGATTAATCATTCCAAAAATCAAGAAGTTGAACTTCTAAAGGTAGCAAGAGCTCAGAAATATTTTTGAGGCTGCAAAACTACCTTGGCGACTCCATTGTTGGAGAATTCGAAATTCATAGATGCATGGCGATTCCACTGGAGTTATGAAGAACTCAGATGCTACCATTCTTATTTCAAGGTATGCATGCATAAATTTTTCAGGAATTGATGGTTTCCCAAATCATTTTCCCAAGGATACATATTTCCTAAAGAATGGTCCAAAATTCAATGGAGAAGATTTGAGTTTAACTTTGAAGCATATATCAGATTTCTGTGATTTTAACGAGCTTCTTAGAGTCAAACATGAGGATGTTTGCATTAGGTTGTTCTATGATTCATTTCAAGGGAAATGTAAATAGTGGATTGAAAGCTTTCCTGCCAAATCAATTAAGTCATTTGCAGACATTTGGCTTATATTTTTGGAGGAATAGATAGACAGAACAGAGTTGGTGGCAAACTATCCTTCAATTCAAGGTTTCGAACAATGGAATGATGATCATATTAATGAAGAAATAGATGAAAATTTTTCTTTGTCCTTGTCTTCTTATTTAAAATCATTTGAGTGTAAGAGAGAATATAAGATGAAATTTTTGGATGAAGTTGCTAAGAACATTGAGAAAGTCGTTGAAGGTTTACAAGGTTTAATTCAATCATATAGTCTTCATGATCATGATCATAATTTTCAAAAGCTTTCTATGTAGAATACAAAGAGTGGGTGTTGCTTCCTTTCTCTTCTGAGATTGAAGAAGAATACATTATTTTTGAAAATCGATTTGAGGATCAGTTTGAGAGCATACAGTTGAAGCCTTATGCAGATGATCAAAGTATTGGTGAGTTGTCCAAAGCTGTAGAATATCACAAGAAACATCAAACTCACCATGTGTTTTTTCACCCTATAGCTAACTATGTGGAAAAGATTTACTATTTAGGCTTCCAGTTATATTTTCATCTTGAAGAATAGTTACACCTCATGTTGCCTTGGTTATTTTAGTATCTAGTTTATTTTCGCTTCTAACACATTCAAGAGATTCAAGTGTCAGATAAAATCGATGACTGAATTCATTGGAAGTTTCATGTTCCTTGAGCTACAAGTGGAGATTGCAGCTGATAGGGTAGGTAAGAATGTGAAACTAAACTCAGGGTAGGTTGATTGAGAATCTGTTTCAGTAGGTGTAGTTTGAATTCTTCTAACATAAATCATTAAAGTCTTGAGGAGCTAATTGGGTAGAAGTTCAGAGTTTTATTCTAGAGGATGGATAGCTGCACTAGAGCTACAGGGTCTTAGTGTACCACAAGGGCACACTATCCCTAGTGAAGCCACTGTTATCACCCTAAAATCTTTGTTCTAAACTTTGGAAAGTTTGCCTTGTTTCTAGTCATAGTCTTATAATAGATTTCAAGAAATCTCATTTCAATAGTGTCATTCTCTTTTCCAAATAAAGTTTAACAGCCTCATTCCATGTCCTAGAAGCCTCACCATTTATTTAGAAGTCATATCTCACATCATTTTGAAGAAATTATGAAATTAGCTACAAATCCAAATTTTTGTAGCACATATAGTGTAAAAACCTTGGTTTGCACTACGAAATCACTGAACTAGGAGTTTTCGTAGTGCGCTATGAAACCACTCAAAAAGCCTGTTTCAGCATAAAAGACTCTGTTTTCTGCTTTTACTAGTCAACTACCAGAAGGGTTCCTTAGCAGCTGAGAACTCCATTTTGAAAACTAAAAGAGATTTTCTTCCCTACATACTGGACTACAAAAACCTCTTTCAGTTTCTTCAAATTCATTATGGAGTGGGAGAAATTTATGGTTAAACTTGCGCTACGAAATTGCGGAAAGCCAAACTTTGTCTTCTAGTTTTAGTAGTCTTTTTCAAGATCAATTTCTGGTCACAAGAAAATGTATTATGGAATTATGAAGGAGGTTTCTCTTCACCAAATCTCTGAATACAATAACCTATCTCACTTTATCCATAAGTGTTATCAGTTGGGAGATACTAATCTTTCTTTGAAACCCTAATTTCACAGAACAATTTTTTCCTCTTTTACATGTGTTTTTCAAGGACAGATTCTAGACAACTGGAGAAGTGCTTTAAAAAACGAAGAGAGGTTTTTGTTCTAGACAACATGGAATACAAAGAAGTCCTTTAGTTTCATAAAATATGTCCTGGAGGAGAAGATAAAGGCTCTGTCCCACGTGCTAATTTTCAAAGATCCTAAACCTAAAAACAGGGAAACATGTTCCCTAATTTATAGGGTTTATCATTAGCAGTAAGGTGACAATGTGGGAGTCTTCATCAAACTCAACCCCATGAGGTTGCAGCTATCAAAGAATGCATTCAATGTTTAGTTAAGGAAGTTTAGTCATGACAAGGAGTTGTACTCCTAATTGTATTAGGACTCTAGGACTATTAGTTAGTTGTCAAATGCATTTAAAGGTTTTTTTTATTGTTAGAAGAGGTGTCACCCATAGAAAATTCGAATCTCTTGATGAGGGATGAGGGAATACATGTTGTAAAATCTATATATAAAGCAAGAGGTCTAATTAGCAAAGGGTTGGAGACTTTTTGGCTTAGCTGCTGCTCTATGTGTAGACAATGTATAATTTTAACCTAATGCAGAGTTTCTACTTAGACAACTCAATATTCATGAAGCGTTCTTGTATGTTCTTGTTTTGATGGCATATTGTCATACTTACATTGCAGTGGTGTTTACTCATGATACTCAGAACTCATCAATGATGCTCTGACTTCCTTCATAGATAAACTAACTCTATTTCACTGTTTTATATTTGCGTTTCTGCACTTGAACTCTATAATGCCTTGACTTCCATGCCAGGTAGAATATTTTGGCTTCACTACTCAGGATTCAAAGAGAGTTTTTAATCTCCTATTTCTCATGGTTTTCCTCTTTCACTTACTTGCAGTGGTATGGATACATGTTACTTAGAACTCATCAATGATGCTCTAACTTCCTTCATGTATTTATAAACTATGTTTCCTTGCATTGTATCTTTGTTTTGTTGATGTATAAAAACTCTCTATGCCATGACTTTCATGTTAAGTTGATCTTGATGTGGTATTGAAACATACTTTGAATCCATAGCCCAATGGTAGCCAACCTTCAACATTCAACATATAAACCTATAAAATCACAAAACCATGGAGTCACCCATCTATCCATATCTTTAATCAATATCATTAACCCTTTGAGAGAGCCCTCTCATGCTGAGGAGGCTAAGCCTTAGCTAAAACATTGGTTTGAAATAGTTACACAGAGGTAGTATGATCAGCAGCCTATTAGGGTCCTATTTTAGTGTTAGCAACTCTATCACCTATGAACTGACCTGTAGGTTCATCTAGTTACAATATACATGTTTTGTTACAAGTGAGTTGCCATCAAGGACAACACACTCATCGTAATGCCAACATGTTGGACTATGGTAGACTATGATTAATGTTCATATTGAGACAATGTTTCTCAGAATGCGACATTGGATAATGGTTTGCTATGGTTAATTTTTATATTGAGACAAGTTTTGACATATTGTGATGTCATACCATGGTTAACCATGGGTGACCATGTTGTGATAATGTGATGCTGGACAAAGAAAAAATATATGTCACAATGTGACCATGGTTGACCATGGTTGATTTTCATATTGAGACAATATTTTTCATAATGTGACCACGGCTATTAACCAGGGTCGACCGTAATATACCATTGTTTACCATGGTTAATTTTCATATTGACATAATATTTGTCACAATGCCATGTTGTAACATGGTTTACCATGGCTGATTTTCATATTGAGACAATCCATGTCAAAATGCGACATGCGACCATGGTTGACCGTGATTAATTTTAATGTCAAGATAATATTTCTGACAATGTGACATTAGACCATGGTTGCCCATGGTTGATTTTCAGTATCGAGACAATCATTGTCACAATGTGACATTGGACCATGACTAACCATGATTAATTTTCATATTGAGACAATCTTTAAAACAATGTGACATATTATAATTGGCTCAATGTGACAATTGTAAAACCCCAAGGTATTATAAAACCTAGGGAATAATATTAAACCCAAGGCTTTTAATATTATAAACCCAAGGTACATAAAGACTAACATAATTATTATAAACCTAAGTCATTAATAGCAAAAAGCCAAAGGATTATAAACACAACAGGATAATATTAAACCTAAGGGATAAATATTATAAACCCAAGGTATATAAATGATAAGATAAATATTATAAAACCTAAAATAAACATGGTTGACCATGGTTATATTTCATATTGAAAAAGTATTTGTGACAATGCAATGTAGGACTATGGTGGACCATGATTGATTTTCATATTCAAATGACCTTTCTCATAATGTGATGTTGGACATTGGTTGACCATGGTTTATTTTCATATTGTGACAATCTTTGTCAGAATGAAACATTGGAGCATGGTTGACCATCGAAGACCAGATTGTCAGAATGTGATGTTGGATCGAGAGACATTCTTTGTCAAAATGTGACCATGGTTATTTACCATGGTTGATTTTTATATTGAGACAATCTTTGTCATAATGTGACATTGGGACATGGTTGACCATGGATGACCATGGTTGTCATAATGTGATGTTGGACCAAGAGACAATCTTTGTGACAATGTGATGAAGGTTATTAATCATGGTTTCCTGTGGTTGATTTTCATATTGAGACAATCTTTGTCACAATGCGGCATTAGAACATGGTTTACCATGGTTGATTTTTATATTGAGAAAATCCTTGTCGAAATGTGACATTCGGCCATGGTTGAGCATGATTTATTTTAATGTCAACATAATATTTGTTGTAATGCAATGTTGGACCATGGTTGACCATGATTAATTTTAATATTGAGAAAATCCTATGATAAACCTAAGATAGATATTATAAACCAAGGTATATAAACCTTATCATAAATATTATAAATGCCAAAATTAGCATGGTTGACCATAGTTAATTTACATATTGAGACAATATTTGGCACAATAGGACATTGAACCATGTTTCACCATGTTTGACCATGATTGGTTTTCCTATTGACACAATTTTTTGTCACAATGCGATGTTTGATCATGGTTAACCAAGGTTGACAATGATTGACCAAGACTAACCACGGTTGACCATGGTTGTCCATGGTTGATTTTTTTCATATTGAAAGAATCTTTGTGTAAATGTGACATTGGATCATGGTTGACCATGATCAACTATGGTTGACGATGGTTGTCCAAGGTTCATCTTCATATTGAGACAATCTTTGTCGCAACTTGACATTCGACCATGCTTGACGAGGTTTACAAATTCAAGGGATTTATATTAAATCCTAAGATTAATATTATAAACCACAATATTATATACCCTATGAATATGAACCCTTAGATTAATAAACTCGAGAGATTAATACTAAAAACCCAAGGTATTATAAAACCAAGGGAATAATATTAAACCGAAGGGATTAATTTAATAAACACATGGTATATAAACCCTATAATAAATATAAACCCTAAGATAAGTACAAGGTTAGTTTAGGGGTCCCCTATACCAATTCAGTATCTAGTATGGTGGTGACCTTAAAATTGAATTATCATTATTATTATTATCAATATAAACTTTATTTATCTTAAAAAATAGAAAAATTAGTAACATACAACAAACTCATAGTGATGATATAAAATTCTATATTTTTAATTAAATAAAAGTAACTATTTTAAATATATATATATATATATAATATTATATATATATATATATATTATATATATATATATATATATATAGATATATAGATAGATAGATAATAGATAGATAGATAGATAGATAGATAGATAATTTTAATTAATTTCTCAATTAAAGATAATAAATATATAAAAAATGCAAAGCGGAAATAGTAAGAAAATCAAGGTAAATAGATTTCAACGCTTCATTTTTTGCCGAGGTTGATCTCTTTTCCTCGATATCATCCGTCATCGATTTACTATCACTTTCCTTAGAATATTCAATGTAATATTATATATTGAGATTGTTAATTAATTATAACTTATAATTATTAAAAATAATTTTAATTGTATTAATATTTAATTATTATTAAACAAAATAAAATTAATTTATCTTATTTAATTTTATTTTTTCATATTTTAAATAAAAATTAAAACCTATTATACTATGATGAGTCATAAATATACACAAGCATTGCTATTCTAGTTTTCATTATTATAATTTAAAGATAAATCTTAATAGATTATTCATATTAAAAATCTCATATGAAGAATAATCTTTTGATAACATCTATGGGCTCCTTAAAATTCACAAAGAAGGGGCACCCCTTAAAACCATTGTTAACACCATAGGTTGGCCTACCAATCTTTTAGCTAAATACTTAGTCTCAAAGCTTAAGCCCCTAGTAGGTCGAACTAAGTCCTTTGCCAAAGAGTTTGCATCATTTGTTAGTGAATTACACGATATGAAATTTTATCATGGAGACTGTATTTTCAGTTTTGATTATGTTTCCAGGTACACTAACATCCCCATCAAGGAAGCTCCTAATGTCATCTTTCGCCTTATTGATCCTAAAACTGCTAGATTAGTTGATATTTACCTCACTTCTACCTTTTTCTATTTTGAAGGTGAGTTCTATTAACAAACCTGTGGGGTGGCCATGGATTCCCCGCTGTCCCCTATTGTTGCAAACCTATTCATGGAAGACATTGAATCTAAGGCTTATCCTCAGCTTCCTTTAAACTTAAGCTTTGGGAAAGATTTGTTGATGACACATGCTCCACTTGGCAGCATGGGCCAGATAAGTTAGATAGCTTTTTCGGGCATCTTAATAGCCAATCTAACTCCATAATGGTCACCATGGAGCGAGAAGTTGATGGTTGTCATCCTTTCCTTGATGTCCTCATTTCTAGAAAGGTTGATCGATCTTTCTCCCATCAGGTGTATCAAAAAAACACTCATACTGAGTAGTATCTTCATGCTAGTTTGCACCATTTTCCTGCTCAGAAGGTAGGTGTTCTCAGCATGTTAGCCACCTGTGCTTTAAGGATTTCAGATTAGGACCACGTTTCTAAAGAAAAGTCTCATCTTCTTAATGTCTTTGTTCAGAATGGTTATAATAGGCAATAGGGTGTTAAAGCTCTCCTCAAAGTTGGTAAGGGTTGTAGGGTTAATACTGAAATGATTGGTCGACGTTCATGAGTTTAGCTCCCCTCCATCCTAGGAACGATAGACAAGATTGTGAGAATCCTAAAGAAACATAATGTTTCCTCAACCTTTAGGCCCCTCGACACCATTAGAAGCTCCCTAAAGTGAGTTAAAGACCACGTAAATCCTTTGGATTTGAAAGGCATTTATGTCATCCCATGTTCATGTGGGACCTCATACATTGGCGAAATGGATCAGTCTATTAACCAAAGGATTAAGGAACATGCGGCTGATATCAAACATGGAAGGACCAAAACCTTTGCTTTAGTGGAGCATGCAGTGAAGACCGAGCACCATATATGCGTTGAGGAAGCTAAGGTCATCGCAAAACTTTTTCATTTTCATCAACGCAAGTTTAGGGAAGCCATTGAAATTGAGAGGTCTTCTAATAGCATTAATAGGGAAGATAGCTGGAAAATTAGTCGTTGTTGGATTCCCACCCTCTCTTATTAGACTTTCTCCACTCTCTTTTTTTAATACACCCACTTTTTATATTTTTTTTACATTTCTAAATAATTTTCATTGTATTATTATTTATTTTCCCCTTTATATTATTAATTTTACTTTATATAAATAAAAGTGTTAATATTTATTATATTTCATCTATTTATTATAATTAAAAAAAAATTGTTTTTAAAAACCCCGCGCTTTTATTTTTATATATATATTTTAAAAAATTTAGTGTTTTTTTCCACCCTCTTTAATTTTTTACATTGTAAATAATTTTCATTGTATTATATTTTACCCCTTTTCTTATATTAATTTTCTTTTAAATATTTTAGTTTTATTTAATAAGTAGTTATTCTTTATTTTATTTCTCCATCATTTATATTTATATATATATAAATAATATAAACCGAACTTTATTTTTATATTTTTTTTAGAAGTTTAGTGATTATTTTTTTTTAATTATTATTAATATATTTGTCTCAATTTTAATGGCATAATAAATAAATAAATAAATTATGTTAGTAATCAATAAATAAACAAAGAAATAATTAATAAAAAAAAATGAATAAGTTTATTGATATATTTAATTTAAATAAATTAAATTATTATTATTATTATTTAAATATTTTAAAGTAATCCCCTTCACTAATCATATATAGCGGTTTAATATTTTATAATATATATTTATAACTTTTCCTCCCAGTCAAATTTCATTTCGCTGTTTCCTCTACAGTTAGTTCAAATTTAGATCTTATAAATTTTCATAATATGCTATATACAAATTTTTATTTAATTGGTAAACATCAACGACTTGGTCGTAAGATCTAAACATCAACTGATTTTCATTTGACTCATAACATTAACTTTAAATTCTAGTTCTAGTCGATTATGATAATATAGATTTATGTTGTTTAATACAACAACTAAATCCAGAACTTCCTAAACCCAACAAAATACTTCTAACATTTTGCCAACAAATAAAATAGTAGACAAGTTATTTAAATTTCAAAATTTATTAAGAAAACATAGGCAATATTCTGAGAATTTGAACAACCTAGCCGTAAATAAAATAAATAGATAATTTTCTTTAAATGTAAAAAAATAAATTAAAAGCATAGACAATATTCTAAGAAAAATTAAAAAATTATTCATAATTCGTAGGTAATATTATCCGAATTTAAACAATCTTCTTATAAATAAAGTAGATAGACAATTTTCCTTAAATGTATAAAATAATGAGAAAGTATAGGCAATATTTTGACAATTTTAATAATGAGAAAGTATAGTTCACCATTTTAATATTTTAATTATAAATGACATATTTAAATTTCAAAACTTAATGAAAGAAAGGATAATATTTATCATATATAAAAATTTAATGAAAGAAGAGACAATTTTCATAATATCTAAAATATAGGCAATTTTTATTTAAGTTAGAAATCTAATGAGAAAGCATTGGCAATATTATGTGAATCTAGATACAATCTTATAAATGAAATATTCAAGGACAAGTTTCTTTAAATTTCAAAATATAATCATCAAACAAGGAAAATATTCTGAGAATTTTAACATTCTACCTATAAATGATATGGGGATGGACAATTTACTTTATTTTTTCAGTTTTAATAAAAAGTATAAAAAATGTAAACCAATTATTTCCATTTCACATGAACATGAAAATAAATAAATAAAAATAAATTTCATATACACATGCATTATGATTTTTTTTAACATATAATTTTACTAAGCCATAATATTGATCCAAA
This sequence comes from Pinus taeda, assembly GCA_000404065.3. Classification (NCBI taxonomy): domain Eukaryota; kingdom Viridiplantae; phylum Streptophyta; class Pinopsida; order Pinales; family Pinaceae; genus Pinus; species Pinus taeda. The sequence continues at coordinate 182,208 of APFE030230284.1, forward strand.
ATATTATTACACAAAGTTTTTACACAGTTTTGTTAATTTTTTTAATATATAATATATATATAGTTAATGACTATAAATTTTAGACACCATTTAATATATAATTACATTACTATCATTTTAAAAAACATACACTTTTTGAGCACAATGTAATCAATAATACCCATCAAATGTAATTGATTAATGCAAAATGGTATTTTTAATCATGCCATTGATTAAAAGTTAGATTTTAACTATTAATAAAGTAGGAAACAATTATCATAATTATTTTTAAATTTTAATAGTTAAAATAATATTTTTAAGTTATTAATGATGATGATGATGTTGGTTAAAGTTCATTGAGATCAAATTGGTCTATTGGATCTACAATTTTCTTAGTTTTTAATTATTTGGCTCCTCGTCTTTCTTGGCGAGATTGGTGGTTGGTGGTGTAACTTTCTTTTTTTTCTCTATAGTCTTCCAACTTCGTTTATCATGCATCTCCTTATCTCTTCTAGTTCTTGGGACATAGGTGTCTTAGCTTCGTGATCTATTGTGTTCTTCCTTTTGAAGATAGTTCGAGAAGAAGTTTGGTCTAAGAGATGTGCTTCGCTGTTAAATGAAGATTTATTTTGTGCGGTATTCAAATCCTCATAGTTGTTGATTCGTATTCAACTCCTCATAGTTGTTGATTTGTTGGGCGGGGATTTCTCATTGCTTGTCTTGAGAGTTGTTTCTTTCTTGGCCGATTTCTTTTGATTCAAAGTTTTCTCTAGAGTATTCTTCTTTGATGACATTATAGTTTTCTTTTTGTGCTCCTTCCCACCATGTAGATTTGTGGTGGTTTTTTCTAGCAGATTTTTTCTCGGAAGCTTTTGGCCAATTTTTGGCTAGATGGCATGTCTCAAAGCATTATGGACATCTAAAGAGGATATTTTCATAATCAAGTTTCTGGTTCCACACATAATCTTTACTTGTGTATAAAAATCAAAATACAATTTTAAATTGAAATATATTATATATATATATATATTATTTTAAGTTTTCATTTAAATTATTATATATATTTTTTAAAGCAAAAAGAGAATTACAATAGAAATGTTTATATGTGCACCTGTTTAGGAAATGATACTAATCACATGGCATAATTATCTTAGACATGTGAAACGGTAGATTTTGTTTTCAAAAACCATGTATTCCTTCAGTTAAAATATTTCTACAAAGCATTGTTGTAGGAATCTAAGAAGTCCCATTTAATTGAAAAGAGTTTGAGTTGTCAATTAAAAAACAATTCACCAGAAATTAATTAAATAGAAAATGATTACATAGGAATTTCTACCATCAAATCACAACCTTCACCTTTAATTCATTAAACTAAAAATTACTTTAAATCAATAAGTACCATCAAATCGCACATACAATACAGCCTGCGCGTGACTGGTCCCCAAAAAGCTAGAACGTAAAAACCAACGACGTAAAAACCAACGACCTCCATTAGGATTGTTTCTAACCATTATGATAAACAGAGAGTGATTCATGTTTTCTCTGTTAATTGATACGTGGGTGTCTTACAGCAACGCATTCCACTCCACTGGCCGTACTTTTAAAAGAATTCAGTTTCTGAGGGCAAGTTTATTAAATACACCATGATATGAATGGAGACCCCTCGCTGGATAGCTTAGAAGACCAAAATACCACAAATGTTTTAATTGATGACAATGCAGAAACAACACTTAGTATTCCTTTCACAGCGGTATCATTGGCAAGGGGCTCAAATCAAGTCCTCTTAAAAGAACACGCCTTTCCATTAATTCTTAATTTCCAAGGAGTTATAATGCATGTCTAGCTCATGGTCTTTCGGTATTGGTTGTAAGGAGATGACCTCTCATCAAATATTTCAAATTAGATTTCATTGTTGAATTTATACGCATTATTTTGATCTGTGCCTGCAACGCATTAGCTCATGGTCTTTCGGTATTGGTTGTAAGGAGATGACCTCTCATCAAATATTTCAAATTAGATTTCATTGTTGAATTTATACGCATTATTTTGATCTGTGCCTGCAACGCATTAGCTCAGCCTTGCCCATGGCTTAATTGGCTATTTGACAAATTTCACTTGCATGTGGGAGCTTTTCGTTTTCCTTTTATCTCTTCTTTTTTTTCATTCGTCCGTCAGAATGATGTTTGAGAAACCAAAAAACTTTTGGGTGGAAGTGGACCTGGGGACTTTTTGGTTATTTAGTTAAGTATAAAAGTTTTTTATAATGGTTAATTTTTTGGTTTAATGTAAAAATTCGTTTATATTTTTCAAATTTTTAATAACAAATTAATGGGCAAAAACAATCATCTATGCTACTTTATTTATAAATAAAATATAATACATATATTTTTATTCTCAGTATCTAATATATATCCATATAAATACATAAGATATCCATTTATTATATTAGTTTTTGTAAATGTGATCGCAATGCCTTCAAAATTATTCCATGCATGGTTTCAAATCCACATACATATAGATTGCATTTATAACGCATTGTATTTGTATGAACCTTACATAAAATTGATGACATGAATTGAATGCAGTCACATAATTTGAGCGACATGTTTGTTGTCGTTGTCTAGGAGAAGAACCCTTTTAGTTTCGCTATCTCAAGGTGACTCATCGAAAAACAACCATGACATAGATACGAATAGCATTAGCTTTAAATTCAAGCGGATCTTAGAAGTTTGTGCGCACAATATGTCTCTCAATGCCCACGTTGATGTAACGAACGATTTGACAATCTAGAAAAATAGAAGAAGTATATATGCTCTCAACTTCTTATGTTTTGTCTGTCATAGTGGTTCAGAACAATGGCATTTATTTTTGTAAAGTATTACAGTATTCCAACCATATGTGCTACTGTGTTGATCTACTTGAGCTTATAATTCATATGGATTCATTTATAATACCATGCAACTCTTAGAATTTCGTCAAGAACTTTCAACATTTGATCAAGAAAACACACTATAAAGAAATTGGATGAAACTCTGGTACTTTAACTAAAGAAACTTATGATTTGAAACAAATTTTAACTGGGACCCAAGTCTAACGGTGACGGTAAAAATCTCCTTAGCTTTGAGGAAATTCGTCTTTACGGCTTGATCAATCCATCTCTACTTTTTCCTTTTCCTTCGCACGGTCACCTGCTCAGAAACAACAGTCAGTGATGGAACAGAATGAGAATGATCGATAGAGGAATTTTAACCGCAACCCGCCTCTCTTTCTGCCCTCGCTCCGCCCTCTCACTCACCTCGTTGATTCCTGGATCACTTACTGTAGTCGGCTTGTTCTTCATTTACAATTGGTGCTCCGGGCGGGCCAGGTCAATTCATATTTGTTTTCTCATTTTCCTTCGCACGCTCACCTACTCGGAAAGAAAAATCAGTCATGGAAAGGAATGATGAATGATCGAAAGAGAAATTTTACCGTAACTTTCCTCCCTCTCTTCCCTCGCTGGACCCACTCGCTCAGCTCGTCGATTCCTGAATCACTTACTGCAGCAGGTCTGCTCTTCGTTTACAATTGGCTCTCCGGAGGAGCCACGTTTATTGATTCCTGTATCACTTACTACAGCGGGATTTCTCTTCTTTTACAATTGGTGCTCTGGGTGGGCCATGTTTAAAATACGATTTGAAACGCTTCGCAGTCCATCAGGTTTGAAATGCTTCCTAGTCCACTAGCCACCACGCCTGGCCACTTAACCAAAACCCTAGCCATATATAAGCTCTAAGATGAAGCATATTCATTAAGACATTAAATCTCATATTCCCATGACATTAAGACATTAAATCTCAGCCGTTGATGTAAATAGTCCACAAGCCTTCTTCCATTAGGTTGAAAACCCTAGCCATTATAAGCTCCAAGATGAAGCATAGTCCCATGACATTAACACATTAAATCTCAGCAGTTGATGTAAAAAGTCAACAAGCCTTCTTCCATTAGGTTGAAAACCCTAGCCATTTATAAGCTGACTTTAAGAAATTAAATCTGAGCAGTTGATGTAAAAGGTCAAGAAGCCTTCTTCTATTAGGTTGAAATAGGAAGCCTTTAGCTAATGAGGTTAAGGTTGAAATAAGAAGCTTTCCAATAAAGATGAGGAATATATAACCTACGTTTGCTGAATGCTGAAGTGCGATCTTCCTCTTTGTGATTTTCATTGAATGCTTAAATTTATATTGATGGGAAATTTTGGTTTTTCTGGCCGAACATATATAAGAATATCAATCGGTGTAATTGTTAATATTTATGATTTCATTGTTAATCTTAATTTTTTAGGTAAAACTTTGTCTTTTCTAGCATGTTTCGGTTATATTATATATATTAATTAGTATTTTATTAAATATATTTTATGAAATATATTATTATTATTATTATTATTATTTAAATGTAAAGTTATAAAAATATTATTATTATTTTATATAATTAATATATATGAAGAGTTGTTTGGTAGATAAATTTATTAAAACATAGTATTTTATTACGCTTATTCTCAATTTTTTATTTATTCACATGAATTACTACTTCATAGAAACAAAGGAGGTTCAACAAAAACAATGCTTAATGTCTTCTCATCAATTTAATACAATAGATCTTTGAAATGATCCCATTTTAACTCATTAGAGTGATCATAATACACACTTAAAGTATTATGATGTGGAATATGAGCGTGAGTTATGTGTCAAACATTGTTACTCTATAAGATGTTTTCATTCATTCCATTATTGAATAGGTTCTTTATTCTGTATATCTTTTTGGTAAAATGATGTTCCAAATGTATTTTGAGTAGTAGTCAATCTCTGTCTCGAAGAAAACACCATGCCCTTTCAATAGAGGATTTACTCTTCCTTTCAAGAACACTATTTTGCTAAGGTGCATTAAGTATAAATATCATCCAAGGGCTACTATTTTGTGATAAGTAGCTCTCAAAATCCTAGTTCACATATTCACTTATTTTGTTATTATATAGTAGGAATTTCATATGGTAACCACATTTCTTTAAAGAGATAGTTGTATATTACTTGAAGTTTTAGAGACATGACTATTTTTTTAAATAAATACTAAATTTAAATATATCTTGCAATGACTAATGATGGTTTGTTGACTATATATAAGTTACAATGGAAATTTGTATTCAAAAACAAACTCTCTATTCTTTCACTATCTCAAATATGTCATGGTGACTATTTTCAAACAAAAAAAACCATTACATGCACCATTATATATGAAATAAACCCATGAAATCCACTAACTATATTAAACTTCACCATTAGTGGCATAGTTTGGATTCCATGCTTGAGTTTTTCATCCCAAACTTTTCTTAGACTTTTAGTTTTTGCTATGATTATAGTTAGTATGACATCATTTTTAGAGAAATTACATAACTTATAAAAAAAATTATGTTAATAATGTTTCAAACAACAATAGTAATTTCATTGGTAATATTCTTTATAGAAAGCTTATAAGACTAGAATTCAATCTTTTTTTTATTTTATTAATTGGCATAATTAAAAAAAATTATAACTTAAACGAGTCCCATGTTATGCATAAATGGTCACAACAATGTATCACTCAATACTATGATAACTAACCACATAAATAAGTGGATAATGATTAACAACAAATATTTTGAATCAAAGAGAGAAAAAAGCGTACCCATATTATAACCACAAATAGAGCCAAATATATACTCATTTTTATAAGTATAAGCTTACAATGATTGAGAATTACCCACAAACAATGTATATTTATCTCCCTTAGCTTCTAAAATTTGATTCCATTGGTTGGTCATTAAACTATTCCACACTTCACCTTCCAGAACTTTGACCTAATCCTTGTTTAGTTTTCTTCTAGAAAATATTTTCAACGTGTCGTATCATTATCAACCTCATCAACATAATCCATTTGTTTCTCTTCATTGTATTCTTGAATAGATCTGTATAATTTAGGAATTTTTTCCTTTAATATATATTATTGTTGCTTAAATTCATGTTTTCACTCATGAAGGATTTTTCCTTGTGCCCATATTAGCGGCTATAAAAGGATTCAAAAGAATATCCATTATCATCTTCTTTTCTCAAAGTCCAAAAGGAAAAGGATGTTGGATGTCTCAATCATAGGAGTCTTCTCATATTTTCAAAAATAATTTCTATAAAAAAAAAACTATTTCTATTTGAAATTACTTTTCACATCCATGCGATTTCAACTAAAAGGAAAGTTATCCATTTTCTCAATAGAAATACAGTTAAATCATTAAAATTATTGTTCCAAATAGTTACTAAGTGTTATATGTATGACTGAGTGAATTTAAATTAATCTACAAACTTCTCCAAACTTGCTGGTATAGAGAAAAGAAATTATTTTCCCATTCAAAATATTCCTAAAATACCTCCTATTATCTAATAGCTCATGAGGGTGGAAGTACATATTCATGTAAAGGAAGGTTGATATCCTATTGAAAATGGAAGAAGAAATAAGGAAGACAAATAAAATAATTATTAGATATTAGAAAGTAGTTACAAGATCATTGGATAAGAAATTAGAGGTAGAGAAACACTTCTAGATGGGAATTCTAATTTTTAATTGAGATAATGTAGATGAGAAAAGGGCAAGAATTCGAAGTTCCAATAACTATGTATTGGTATTATGAAGTTTCTAAAAATATTGGCCTTAATAGATATAGAATACAAATATTAGAAATATTGTTCTATCTTATTCATATGGATAGTCAAATTCTAAAAATATAGTTTAGCTAGTTTTTTCTTAGCAATTATCTTTAACATAAGTATACCATTTTATTGTTTGTATGAGGAAATATTTTAAGGATGGAAATCTATTTTAAATTATAGAAAACTTGATGAATTTTAGTTGTCCCTAATATGTAAATACTGAAATGTTTGGTGATATTTTTGTAAAAATATTCAAATTTCTAATGATTTTATATAGAATCTATACACTCTTTGTAATTTTTAAGCTAAAATAATTTTATCTAATAAATTTGAGTGAATCATTTTTACAAAAATTAAAATTGGACAATTTGTTCTTTTTCTTGGAAAATATATGGAAAGGTAACTCATCCATGGATCTTAGCTCCTAAAACTTTCCTTCGTTTTTTTCAATTTTCTCATTTTGAAACTTTATTAGACTTTTTTCTTTCATTTAAAATTCTCACAGTTTTCTTTTACTTTGAAGTTTCATTATATGATCATTGATTTCATTTGTATTTTAGAGAACTTTCCCTTTTCATTTTCTTCTTGAAATTGATGAGTTATGCTTTATAACTGTTATTATTTATTCAGGATCCTTAAGCATAGTTGGTAAGAACTATTGAAATCTACACTAAACCTAATGGTTAAAACAAACATTCACAAAGATCTCATTACTCTTTTTGTATGCTTAATTTCCATCTACTAATGCGTAAACATAATTACCATTGTTGTTGAAGCTCCTATCGCTGTGGCCTACCAAAAAGGAAACCAAACCATTCACAAAGTAAGAGATATTTTTTCTAAAATGAGAAAATTAAAATAATATAGAAGCCAAGTGCTTTGCTTCTATTGTTAACCAAACATAGCTTATCTAGCAGCAAAATGTAACCAATGTCTAACTTGATTTCTCCATATATATCAAAAGATAAAATTCCTAATTAGTTAAAGATATAATAACATAAAATTCATCTTATAAATGCTCAATGAAAATGGAAACCATCATGTGATAGGTCATGAGGATTTTAACAACTCAATTCGCACTAGATCCACATGAATATCTAGAGGCATGGGTCCTTTTCCATGAGAAAGGATATCCTATTTGGCTTCATTTCACTCACGGAGGAACTTTCCAAATAAGGTCTTCATGTGTTAATACAAAACCATCATGTGTATTTAGTGATTCTTCCTACCTATGATGTGTCCAGTGTTCAACACCTAATTAGTGATTTTTTTTTTTTGAGTGTGAATGCTTTTCCTTATCAATGGCTACATCCACTCGTGTCATTACGATTTCCTCTTCAATATGTAGTGTGTTTGATGATATTATAGCCAAGTAGAATATTAGGCATGAGTATGAGCTCTAGAGGCCCCCTTAGCAACATTATGGCTTGAATCTCAATGACATGCCGACCCAAAAGCAATGAAGGATAAAAAGGGAGGGGCTTAGAGATAATAATAGAGTAATGCAAGAGATATAGAGTGGACCTAAAATGGTAACTACAAGGAGATGAAAAGGGTGATGGGATAAAAACTAGGAGGGATGGAATAGAAGAAGAGAGGACCAAACTGCATGGGAGAATCAAAAGTCTTCATGATGAACAAGAGGGTTTATAAGAGAATTAGACAAGTGAAGGCTTCAATAAGGTTAATAAGTCCCCTAATAGAGTGGGAATAGAGAGACACTATCATTGATATTCCAATAAGGAAATAGGCCAAACAAGAAGCTCTACTAGAGAAGGATTAAGAATATTGATAATACGAGTTTCACCCTATGAAGATATACTGAGAAACAATGATGTGGTGTCTAAATTCAACTTCTAACAACAACTCTAGTACCAAAATTTCTCTGAGAAAGTGAGATACCAGAGTAAGGAAATCCTAAGTGTATTAATTATGGGGTAGACTAGGCCAAAAAGACCTAACCCTGGCCCCACACGAAAAATTACACCAATAGGAAATGAATTAGATACACTAAAGTGAATATCCCAACTCTATGTGTGAAAGTAATGAGAAGGAAGGAAATAAAACAATGTTATTATAACCTAGGTGGATATTCAACCACCAAACCTCATTATTTTCCACTTCAAATTTTCTTCTAGAACCATCAAACACTATTCTTTTATAACGTTGAATAACTTTGAATCTGATATAATTAAGAAACTACTTTTGTTAAGCACTCCAATGTTGACAATTATCGAGTAGGGTCAGAACCACATCTCCCTCATCAATTTTAAGAGGTGATGGCCAAGGTAATATCCCACCGCGTCCCCTCCCCATCCCCCCTTTTAATGTGTTTTCCAACCCCATCTGTGAGGTTCATAGAGCTCTCTTTAATTAATATTGCAATTTTTTTGTATGATCTATTAACTTAGTGCTGGAATGCTACTTAAACTATGTGTGTCAAAATAAATGAACTATTTAGTTGCAGGTTTCATGGTAGTTATATCCAAGATTTCATTCATGCACATAATGATAATTGTTGTTTTACTATAAGGTCAAGTAACTTATGGGCTTATACATACAATCAAGTCAATTTTTGTTAAGTCAAACATATCTAAAATAATTCTTAAATAACTGGTATCATCCTGCATGCCTTTAAAGGATTACTAAGATCATCCATCTCTTTCTTTGTGAAAGTGAAATTAAAGGTCAATGGGCTAGGAAATACATTATAGATCATGTGGGAAAATATTTATATCTCTATTGTGTTTATGCACTCTTACTAGTAGTGGAGAAAGGTTTTTGATAATAGGGTCACCTTTCAAGGGCTATGGGCATTGACTATTAATAGAGGAAACAAAGAGAATAAGAATAAAATAGCTTGAAAAAACAATCAATAATCATTTTTTGTTTCAATAATATGGAACTATTCTACGAGTTGAGGGAAAATCAAGTTGGAAAATGAATTCCATCTTTTCATCTTGTAGCTTTCACTAGTAATTTGTGTCATCTTGAACTAGTTTTGAATCTAACTAATGGAAAATACATCTTCTCATTGGAAACCATGAAAATGAAGCCAATATTCTTTACAAAAATATTTTTCCTCACAGAGCTAATGATTATCTATAATATTTTTTACAAATAATCATAGTTTTGTGCAATGCATCATGACTAAACCAAGATCATTTTCTTTACTATTACAAAAAATCATTATTAATCTTCTATGATATTTTCTTGAATGTTTTGATACCAAATGTCAAGTTAATATTTTCATTAAAAAATACACACAAACTAACAACGAGGAGGACATTATTAGTTTTTGAATTCATAAATGTAATATTACTAAAATAATTTCAACATATAGTATTCCTTTATTCATAACTTTCATCTTCATTCTTCTTCAATCATTTCTTGTCATGTTCTTTATTGCAATTTCATTGTGCCATTTTCTATGCTACTTCAAGCCTCTCTATCATTTTCTATTTTCTCTTCAATGTTCACTTTCCCTTTTCTTTTCTTCTTTCATGTCTATGGTTCCTCCCTTTTCTTCCTTCATCTTATTTTTCTATCATGTTCTTGATGACATCACATTGTTTATATTTTTCTATATTGTTTTCTTTTATCATAGAGTATGTATATTCTTCTTCTTCTTTTGTTAATTTTTCGTCTTCCTTGTGTTTCCATCATCTTAGATAATTGTTCATTCGAATATTCTACTATAATACCCATATAAAATTATTTCTTGTAGTCGGGGATGAAATACACCTATGACATTGGTTTTCCAAACATAATTCACACACCAATTTCATGATCTGAGGTAATTTTGTTGGAAATGAAATCAATACTAAGAGGGGGTTTCAATGTATTGTGATTCCTTTTATACGTTCTTACCATATTTAATTTCTTTAAATAGTCATCATTACATGTAACAACTACAACATGAACCAATACAAAAACATCACGAAAAGAATCAAACAATAAGACACAAGTTTCTCTTCTTCATTCTTCTTTATTATGGTTAAATATATTTTATACTCACATTATAATGCCAACTAGATTGGAGCCACTACCCATATATATAAATTACATTGGCTACTGCCAAAAAGGACCCACCACCGCTACAACAATTTTATGGCCACAATGAGCTAGGAAACCCCAACTCCCTATCTTAGCAAGTCACTACTTGTTGGAGGCCCCAATGTCCGCAATCACTAAGGGCCACCCTTTCATTCATTTTTAAACTAGGCCCAAATACAATCTTCTCAATATGGAAACGCTAATGACATAATAACTCATCTAGTGCAATCTCATCAATAACACACTCTCTGTCACACTTATCAATAACAACTGACTCAACATTCACTATGACATAAACCAAACGTTAATATCACTGTCTCTACTCTCTCAATCAACACTCAAACATAATTTCAAGCATATAATAGCCAACACTCTTACCAAACAACTCCTCAATAACAAATCTATTAAACCTTATCAATAAATTCACTCAACAATATGGAAACCCTAGAACTATGTTAAAACATCACTCACTCAGCCATACAAAATTCTCTCTCAAAACTTAGTCAAACATATAAAGTCTTTTCCTATCTAAATCAAGTGTTACAACAATAATAATAAATGCATCTATGGAATATGAATGGCACAAAAATATCCTAGTAATCCCATATTCAACATCCCCTCTAACATAATTATACTAATAAAAACATAAAAAATATTTTGCCAATTTTGTCTTTTCTGGCTAAGTTACATAGACCAAGTGATCTGTACGTTTTATCAACCATTGTTTACTTAATTATTTCTACCATTGATCCTACAAATCAAACATCATTCAACCAGATGTTGATATCACCCTATAGGGGTATACATATACTCATGTGTGTATTCCTTCTAACCTGTAATTGTGTAACCACTTGATTTTTCATCCTTTGCATACATCAACAATCACAAAAAAAATACTATAGGTATAAGAAACATGACATATATACCATAGATTGACTCTATCCTTAGCGTCACATTCATCCTCCACTAACTCTCATCATAGACACCATCAAATTATAGGACATAGGCACTTTGCCTTTTTTAGATTAAGCCACACCATAAACTACTGAGAACTCATCGCACAGGATCCATTAAAGTATTTATATACACAGAGGATATGCACTCTAGAGGTACACATAATGATTAAGAATCTAAGAAACATTTGATCAATCCATGACATGGTGCATTCAACTCATTTTCCCTAGCTCAACCATTAAGCAAAATTAAATCATTGTTTATGACTAGATCAAATCAATCAATTATGTTCTATTTCCTTATGATGAATAGAAATGTTCTATAATCACACTTCATGACTAGATGAAACATTATGAGATAATTCAATGTGTTCCACCATGATGCAAGACAAGATCAACCCATTTCAATAATTAATTGTATTCTTCAATGACTAGGTTCGCATTATTTAAGTGTGACTAGATCAAATGTTGAGATCATCAGCAACTCCATGGAAACTTTTGTTGGTTTTACGCAAGATTCTTAAATTATTCACCTATAAAAAGTGTCGTGGGGATACACTTGGAAGCCTATCATATTTTTGCTTGGATACAATCTTGTGATAGTGCCTCATGGATACAACGCAGTTATTGTATTAGCATAATGATAAAAGGATCGTATAAAATATCAATTGTAGCATGTACAACATTCATTCCTATCACCATGAGCAATAGTAAGGGTTTGGAAATCCAAACCCTAGCTACACAATATTAATTTCCTAAATTCAAATCACCATGTTAGGGCTTAGCAACAATACATAACATTAATGAGTAACAATATGTGCTCCACATAGTAGCAGAAATACAAGTATTGTTCTCTCAATTGTACATGAGATCAAATGTGTCAACAACATACAAAATAGATAAAGCCTAGTGCTATACTTCATGGAAATACATGACATATGGAACATATTTGTAAGATCTCCCCACACCTTTGGCATAATCTAAAGTCTTACCAACAAAAAATATATAAATAAGCTTCAACGATCCTCCTGATCAATATAACACTATATCATTAGTGAGGCTCAACAATATATATCCATACTCTCATAGCACATATTTTAAGTCTAGAGAACAAGTCAGTAAGAAACATGACATGAAAAAAAAACATTCTCTCAAATAAATAGCCACAACATAGTTATTTTTTGGCACGGGATCCCCCAAGGCAAGTTTTAGGGCTTAGAGCCCAAGTTTTGACTAAGTCTAATGTAAAGACTCTATGATGTATGGGTGTTGAGTGCGAAGATTGTAAATGAGTCAAAGGGTTTTCCATCCTCATTTTTGTAATGTAATCTCGGCTTGAGAGATCTACCCATGGTCCGCGGACCATGGGATTGTATAAATAGAGAGAGGATCTAAGTTGTAGAAAGGAATCAATGAAATGAAATAGATGAATGACAATGAATTGAGTTTGATCTAAGTATAGGGTGAGTTTTTGGGTCATAGAATAGGAGAAGTCTCTGCAGTTGAGTTCGCAGAGGCCTAGTAGCCCGCAACTGAGTGCGCAAACCCCTACAGCTGAGTGCGCAAACCCCTACAGCTGAGTGCATAGGGCAGGTTGAGTCTGTAACCGATTGAAGCAATAATAAAGTAAAGTTTTACATTATTTATGTATATTGTTTCCTGTTTTATGCTTTGAAGTATATTGGGCATGAATTGTAAGGTTACTATTTATTTTCTTCGTGAACTGATACGAATATGTTGAATAAGTGAATATAAGATAAAGTATCTGTTTACGTGAAGATAACTAACTATTATAATAATATAAGTAAGATCTGTAGTGTAACTTGGGGAAATAGCACAGATTGTTGCTCTAGCAGCACAAAAGCTCCACAACCCCTAGTTAGGGATGCGCAAAGGTGAATACAACACGGTGTGAAGGCCTCGCAGGTCAGGAATGTGCCCGAAATAACCCGTGCAAAGGTATTCACAACTGGACTAATTCAACCCCTCAAACATCTTAAGGGTGTAGAAACCTAGTTCCATCATCCCCCCATACTGCTTCGGTTGAGACCTCAGTCCGTGCTCCATGGGATGTTGCCGAAACGGCCAGTAGTACAAGGATTTGTTTGGCTAAATAACTTCGAACCTGGGACAAGCCCCATCAAGCCAAAAAATGGTTCGATTGTTGAGACCAGAATCTTCATAGAGATGTCTGATGGCATATCATTGGAATCCAACTAAGAAGGAAATTAAAGGTTGGTTGGATAGTAGAATCCATGAGTTCGCAACATAGGAGAATCCATGAATTCTGTGCATATATCAAACTACCAAGTGAGACTCCTTGGGAGTTGGACCAAAGGCTGAAGTGCATAATTCAAAATGCTAATATGACCCTGACAGATGGATAACATCGCGAATGGTTTGTAGCATCACTATTGTCGCATTTGAGGAAAGCTCTATTGCAGCAAAGGTTGACAACTCAGGCCGAAGCCTTAGAGACCAAGATGAGGCTACATGAGACCCCCGTAGATGATCCTAACCTAGGAGTTCAGCAGATCCATGTGCAAGTAAAGAACCTATTTCTTGAGATTGAGAGTCTGAAACAGGATAGGACAGTTCGACCAAAAGTGTGCGAAGAAGTGTGGTGCATAAAATCTAAGGCTTAGGGACATGACAAGTACCACTGCCCGATATTCATGAATTATCTCACAGGAGGAGGATCGATGCCAGTAAGGCTAGAATGGCAAGCAGGACCGAGTACAGTGCGTGCTTTATGGTGTACAATTTGTCGAATAGGAGGAAAGCATGTTACAGACAATTTTCATCTGTTGCAAAAGTACACGCAAAATTCACAATAGTTGTTCTGTAATTTCTGTAGATCAGTGGGACATGATGAGCACACATGTAGAAGTTATGAGCTAATGATGGATAGAACTCCTACCTGTAGGGTTTAGGCCAAAACGTAGCCCCTAAACTATGAGCAGGTATGGCACGGGCCAGATTCTAGGGGCGCAGATAAGGCCGAGGTAAAGGAGGAACTGGGAGAGGTCGTAGAAAGCTAATATGCTATAATTGCGGAGGGACAGGACATTATGCCTAGGATTGCATGAATCCAACACGTCCATCATGTCTGTATTGTACCTTGTTTGATCATGAGATGGAGGATTGTCCCACGCTCATAGCTAGGTTGCATGATAAGGGAGCGATCCAACCTCCCCTGACTAAGAACCTGCAAATGAGGAGGTTTGAGCTGCGTGAGGAAGATCCAAATTTAAACATTGCGCTTCGAAGTGGGATTACAATAGGAGGGGATAAAGTCAAACAACCTGAATATAGTACTTGGGTTCGCAAGGCTCTGATGAAAGAACCAGAGTTGTATTTCGAGCATGCTAAGGAAACCTTCATGGAAGCTAGGAAGGGATAAAGGAAAACATTCTGAAGATAGTACTTGGGTTCACAAGGCTCTGACAAAAGAACTAGAGTTTGATTTCAAGCATGCTAAGGAAACCTTCATGGAAGCTAGGAAGAGCTCCGTTGATGCCTCCACATCAGAAATAAAAGATAGATCAGAGTCGGAACTGGACCCATCTATGCTTAAGACGTTCCTAGAAACACGTATGAAGTTACTACGTGATAGTAAGGAGGTAAAGGGACTATAGGAACTCATTAACAGATGCGCTGGGACCGTGCCAGGAGAACCATGCGTCGTATAAAAGATTGGAAAACACAAGGCAAGAACAAGAATATAAATGAGGATAACTATGCAGATTGGAAAATATGAGATGGAACAAGTAATTCTGGATCTAGGATCATACGTGAACATTCTGCCAACGTAGACATGGGAGCACATGGGGAGGCCTATGCTGTAGTGGTCTCCTATTTAGTTGTGCATGGTGAACTAACAAAAGATAATACCCTTGGGGTGATTGCATGGAATCACAATGGATATTGAAGGGACGAGCATGATAGCCGACTTTGAGGTGATAGATATTATCAATGAAAACAATCCCTACCCCACGCTCTTAGTAATTGATTGGGCCACTGACATGAATGGGGTGATTAACTTAAAAAACCGCAAGATGATTTTTGAGAAGAAGTCTCTGCTCATGGTGATACCTTTGGACCTTGCTCAGGGATCGTGCTACACTGATCCAGTGCACGACTATGAAAGTGACGATGAATTAGACTACATCTATAAGATAACCGTGCGAGAGAAAGACTGGGTAAATCCCACCACAGATAGATGAATCTCATGGGAACATGAAAGATCTTGTACGTTTGATTCGGATGAATAAATAGAGCGATGGAAGAACCGGTTACATGAGGTAACCACACTGAACTATAACATGATGACAAGATCATTGTGCTGCTTATCGATGGAAGTAAGAAATTTACCTACTTATGATGGATTAGGTGAGGTAGATGGTTTCATGGAAAGATTTGAGAGAGAGGCACTGGAGAAACGACATTTTGAAGCCTTGAATTTGGTACTATGTGCTATGCCCATATGATGGTGGGGTACACACAAAGGAAACTTCGATGACTGGAATGCATGTAGAAGGATGATGCGCACACGGTTTGGAAAGCCTCGAGTATGATTCATAGATAAATACAATGGTTAGGATGATCTACACATGCATTTAGCTAATTAGAAGTAGTCCTATGGGAAAAAGCCACAACCAGAGTGGGTGCACCTGTTCTATCACACTTTGGACGTTATACTGACGAACTAGTATATACAAATCGAGCTTCACCATGGGATGAATGAATAGGATGTTTTGGACAAAGGATTTGTCATGACCTATAACTATTATGATGGATGGGAGACTATTAATGAAGCGCTACAGGAAGTAAAGGTAACCATATTTAGAATGCCATAAGAGAAGTAGCATTGACTCAGTGTGACTGGGTTGCCTAGTTAACGTGTGCACTAGAGTGTTATAATGTAATTGCTGAGGAAGAGGATGAAGATCTGAGGAACCTTGATATTCCAAAGATAGAAGGCTAGCGCGCGTTTCAAGGACCACAAATCGAGAACCCTGACATAACCATGCCGGTAAAGACTAAGCAGGTAAACATTGGTACAAAGGTGGAGCCTAAATTTTCTAAGATTGGGGACTATTGGGATTTCGAGACAGTCGATAAGGTCAATTGAATTACTCTGTGAGTATCAAGACTTATTCCCGACCAAGTTCACATATTTAAATGAAATAATCAGAGACTTAGGAGTAATGAGGATTACATTAAAACTCAATGCGAAGCCAGTAAAGCAAAGACCATATCGCTTAAATCGAAAGTAGAAGGAGAAGTTATGTGTAGAGTTAGATAAGATGCTCGTGGCAGGCATTATTAAGCCTGTCGAAGAATATAATAGGGTAAGTCCAATGGTGGTACAGGAAAAGAAACAAAAGGATGAAATAAGAATATGCATAGATCTCAGAAAATTGAACGACATGTGCATCCATGATCCATTCCCAACCCAATTCACAGATGAAGTATAAGATAATGTAGGTGGTGAGGAGGCATACTCTTTCACCAATGGGTTCTCAGGATACCACCAGATTTGGATCACACTGGAAGATAGAAGTAAGAAAACCTTCGCAATCGGGTGGGGTTACTTTCAATACACTGTCATGCCATTTGGATTGAAGAACGTGCTATCTCTCTTCTTGCACGTAGTCATTGCACCATTTAGGGAGTATATTCATAAGTTCTTGGAGGTCTATTTTGATGATTGGATTGTCTTTGGGTTGGTCAAGAACCATGTAGTGAATCCATGCTTAATGATGGATACATGCCGAAGATACCAAATTGTGCTCAACCTCAATAAATGTATGTTTCTTGTTCCTTTTGGGAACTTATTAGGACATGTGGTTTGTAAATAGGGGCTGATGGTAGACCCCACACTAACTGCGGTAATTCTGGATTTGGAAGCACCGCATAGTGTGAAACAACTATACGCTACTTCGGGACACACTAGGTCCTATAGAAAGTTTATCAAGCGTTACACTTAGATCACCACGTCGATGGAAAAACTACTAAAGAAGGATGTCACATTTTACTAGGATGATGACTGTAAGAAAAGCCTAGAGATATTGAAGCAGAAGATGGTTACTGCACCAATTCGTGTCTTCCCAAACTAGAAGAAATAATTTCATGTTCATGTTGATGCATCGTGTATAGCACTGGGGGTCGTACTTACACAAGAGGGTAGAGAAGGATTGGATCACCCTATTGCATTCACGAGCTGCAGATTATATAAAGAAGAAAAGAACACTCCACCACTGAGTGCGAGGGACTGGCTATGGTGTACATGCTCCAGAAATATCAGCACTATTTGCTAGGGGGACACTTCAAGATGTACACAAATCATTCCGTGCTAAAATACTTGGCCAATAAGCCTATGTTGGGGGGTGCATATGTAGATGGCTCTTATTGTTCCAAGAATATGATTTCAAAGTTGTTGTCAAGCCTGAACCATTGAACGTGGGACCAGATCACTCGTCATGCATTGAAACAGGGGAGGAACCTACCAGTTTGGAGAAAGAACTACCTGACATGTGCCTTTTCTCTGTGTGCGTAGAAAATGGACACTTTGATGATATAATCCACTTTCTAACAACTGGAACTACGCTAGAAGGTTACTCTATCCAGCAGAAAAAGGAGGTAGTGGTGCGCGCGATAGACTTTTCTGTCATCACGGGGAATCTGCATAAGATGGGGAATGATGAGATACTACGAATGTATGTAGCAGATTTTCAATGAAGTAATATCCTTGCAGACACTCATCAGAGCCCCATGGGAGGTTATTATGCAGGAAGAGAAATTGCGCAGAAGATTCTTCGTACAAGGTTGTCGTGGCCGACCCTTCATCATGATTCAAAAGCACATTGTAAGGCATGTGATGTATGTCAAAAAACGAGCAAGCCATAATGAATGGATGAGATGCCTTTGAATCTATAATTGACATTGCAGCCCTTTGAAAAGTGAGTGATCGACTTTGTAGGACCCATCAAACCGCAAGGAAAGACAGGCATGCAATATATTATTACTGTGACTGAATACCTAATGCATTGGGCAGAAGCACATACTAACACGATTTGATTGTCCAAAGATCTTGAAGAGCGATTGTGGTACACATTTCCTGAATGAGAGGATCAGTGCACTAACAGAAAAGTTTTAGGTGTATCATCAAAAAAGCACACCATATCACCCACAGGCTAACGGGAACATAGAAGCATTTAGCAAAGTATTGGACACCACGCTGACAAAAGTATGTAATGTGTAGCGAAGCGATTGGGACCTACATGTCTCCATAATACTATGGGCTTACAAGACAACATGTAAGAAACTCACAAGATAAACGCCCTTCAAGCTGGTCTATGGAGTGGACGACGTAATGCCGATGGAATATATCATGCCTAGTCTGCGTATAATGACGCTCACAGTCATGATCGACTGTAGAGCCTTGAAGGAGAGGCTTGTATAGTTGGAAGAACTCGAAGAAGAACAATTTTTGGTAGGGTTTCACCAGTAGGTAAAAAAGCAAAGCGAAAAGGCATGGCATGATTGACATATTAGGTTGTGCACGTTTAAGGTGAATGATTTGGTGTTGTTATATGACAATAAGTTCGATAAATTATTGGGGAAACTCCAAATGCATTAGATGGGACCATATGTTATTAAGGAAGTCACAGAGGGTGGCGTGGTGTAGCCGGTGAAACTAAATGGTGAACTCTTCCCCAGAAAACTAAATGGTAGTCAGTTGAAGCCTTACATAGGTGGCCTCGCCATCTGACTAGCTGAACGAGATACCATAGGCAGTCGCTCAATGTGTTTTTGACCTTGTAGCAATCTGAGTAGAGTTGGGAGGTCTCCATGCAAAGATCTCTACACAAATAGAGTAAATCGAGGGTGAGTCATCATGTTTGTGTTGGGGGCCTATTGGGCATGGGATCCCCCAAGGCATGTTTTGTTGCTTAGAGCCCAAGTTTTGACTAATTCTAATGTAAAGACTCTGCAATGTGTGGACGCGGAGTGCAAAGATTGTAAATGAGTCAGAGGGTTGTTCACCCTCATTTTTCTAATGTAATGTTAGCTTGAGAGATCTACCCATGGTCCATGGACCATGGGATTGTATAAATAGAGCAATGCTCTAAGTTGTAGAAAGGAATCAATGAAATGAAATAGACAATGAATTGACTTTGATCTAAGTATAGGGTGAGTCATTGGGTCATAGAGTAGGAGAAGGCTCTGAAGCTAAGTGCGTAGAGGCCTAGTTGTCCGCAGCTAAGTGCGCAAACCCCTACAGCTGAGTGCGCAGGGCAAGTTTCGTCTGTAACTAATTGAAGAAATAATAAAGAGAAGTTTTACATTACTTCTATGTATTGTTTCTTATTTTATGCTTTCAAGTATATTGGGCAAGAATTTTAAGGTGACTATTTATTTGCTTCACGGACTTATATGAATATGTTGAATAAGTTAATATAAGATAAAGTATCTGTTTACACAACGATAACTAACTATTATAAGAAGATAAGTAAGATCTGCAATGTAACTTGGGGAAATAGTGTAGATCATTGCTCTAGTAGCACGAAAAGCTCCACAACCCCTAGTTAGCATTGTATGAAGGTGAATACAATAAGGCATGAAGGCCTTGCAAGTCAGGAATGTGCGTGGAGTAACCTGTGCAATGGTATTCAGAGTTGGATTAATTCATCCCCTCAGACATCTCAAGGGTGCGGAAACCTAGTTCCAGCATCCTTCCATACTACTTCAGATGAGATCTCAGTTCACGGTCTACAGGCTGTTGCTGAAAGGGCCAGTAGTACAATGATATGTTTGGCTAAATAACTTTGAACCTGGGTGAGGCCCCATCAAGCCAACAATTATTTGACACAATGTATTCTCTAATAACACCAATAATATTGACACCCTAAGTGGATCTCAATAATCAATAACATTGACGAGTGGCTAGGAAATGCATCAGGTAAGAAACATACTAACTCTCATATGGTATATGTGTAGCTAGAAAATCAATAGCATGATGAAGTATGTTTCCACAACAATAGAGAACCTTAATATATACAACAACAATAACCATTAAGTTTTTTCCATGCAAACCCTAGTTATACAAACTCCAACTCACATAATCACTTGCCTCAACCATCTGAAGTGTCATCATAAGCATCCACCACTTTCTCTATCAATATACACCTTTCCTCATGAAGCATTCATAACCCCTAAAATAAACTAGGGTTAGACATAGTATGAGAAACATGATGATCTCCTTTAGGACAATCATATTTCCAACAATCTACTGATCAATTTGAAGCATTTGAAATGACCACCCTGAACAAGTGACATATCTTCACTACTTCAAGAGCATCATCTTCAACCCTTGACAACTATTTTCTTGAGGAATTTGTGAACATGCTCATATCATCATTTATAAACATTTTGTTAAAGCCTTGATCACAATAATCTCATCATATTCAACATTAGTGGCAACAAAAACGAATTTATTTGCAGCATATAACCAACATCATAAATATAGTCTTGAATAAATCAAGCATGTAGCAATATTCAGTATCAAAGATGCCAAACTCATTCAACCATTGGCAATGCAACGTATAGGCACAATATGGTCAGAAACTCTAGTCGCATATATCAATCAACAATAGAAATTTATCCACGATTTTTAAGAAAATGTTTTGAACAAATTTTCTAATGTATGTTTAGTTTTTATCAATGTGGGTCTTCTCAAAATTATGCATAATTGGTACTCAGTGTATGTGGAATTTAATTCCACATCGAATGAGTGTGTACACTTGAAATTTGAGTAAATTTATAAGGAGATAAGCCAAAAATACAATTAAAAAGAAGTAGTTTTGTTCTTTGGCCACCAAAATTCATCTCTTATTTTATTATTTTAACTATTATATGTTATTTTACCTTAGGAGGCTACTTTTCAACATGAATTTCCTCTATTGGTAACTACATCTATCAGGTAAGCAGGAGAAAAAAACAACTTGCATCAAATCATAACCATGAAGATGCACATGGGGTCATATGCTTGGATGTTATGTATTCAAAAACATTATTAGCGTTTCAACACTATATGAATGTTGCTTCATCCTCTGCTTAAAAGAGGATTTACATAGTAGCAAACAATTGTTCCAATGCTACCAATATTCATATATGATTGAACCAATAGTTATGAAGTTCAAATGGATATAAATCAATTATTCAAAAGAAAATCATCAAAACTTTATATCCTCCTTCCAATTGTGAAAATATGTCCACACACAATACTTATTATATGGTTGCACCTTCATTTGTCCTTCATGCAATATCATGATGTTTTCATATGTTGCCACGAGATCTTGCAAGACTCACTTTCTCGTAAAAAAATTTTGGTTGATATATAACATGCACATCCCTTTCTATATTCTTGTTTAGTGGACTTTTAATGACCTTCACCTATTTATTATATTCCAAACATAAAATGCGTAGCCTGCAATATCTAGCCTTATGGCCAATATTTTAACACACATAAAAGCTTATGTGATCCATGGGGGCTTCACTCAGGAAGTGATACCATAGCACATGTATTCATATTGGGGGATATATGTTAAGGAAGATATGATATAATATATTTAGCATATAAGATGGCATAAATGGTTTTTATATCTTGTGTGTAAGAAATTGAGCTCAAAGTTAATGAAAAAATATAAAGGGGTAAAAAAGGTTAATGAAAAGTTGGAGACCTACAATATCTAGTGAAAGTAGGGGTCTTTTATATTGGGAAGGTGTGTTAGTATTAGTAAGGGATTAAATAAAATGATTTTTGGAGGTATTTTCCAATATGCATTCATTTTAAGCATTTTGTTTATTATTCCATGAACACACATGCTATGTCAAAGATTCATTTAGTGAATCCATCATGATGTGACCAAGGAAAAGGGGAAAGGACTAATATCATGTGTTGTTATCTCCCTTACATTTGTACTCCTTTTTTCATAAAACTTATAATCAAAAACTTTATGGAAAAATTCATTGCATTAGTAAAAATAGGCATTAAAATAACTATTCTACTTGATTCTAGATGATATTTATCATGGGAGAAATCTTCCTTGATTTTTTACTTGAGAGGGATTTCTATTTAGTTACATATTCTATTGTATATTGTACTACGGAGATTTTATCTTTTTACTTCTACAATCTACTGCAATGTGTCCATGTTCATGACAAGTAAAACACTTGAGATCTCTCAAGAAAGGAACATAGGATTTTTTTAATGAAGATAATTTTTTTGGTTCCTTTCCTAGTTGTTGTTCTATCCCTTGTTCTTGCTTGCTTCCTTGCTAATAATGCTACTACAATATTCTCCTTTAGGATTTTTTAATGATTATTTATTATCTCTTTTAGCTACCTTTCTGCTAGATATTCTGTTTCCTAACTCTTTTGTTGTTGAAACTGCATCAATTTCTAGTTTTTCACAAAGATTGATTTCTTCCTTATGTTTCTTTCCAATGACATCATCAACTCTCCTTGATTCTTCCAACTAATTTTTCAATCTAATAATTTCTTCTTTGAAGGAAGATTTAGTCTCATAAAAAGATTCTAGTAAATTCTTCTAGTCTTTGTCCTTTATTATGAGCCTTTGAATATCAACTTCAAGTGCCACTATTCTACGTTACTTTTCAAATTAATTATTTTATGATCTTGATTTCGCATTTGATGACTAATTTCCTTTTCACTTGGAGAATGAATTTCAATTAACTGATTATCATCCTCTCTCTCAATATTCTCAAGAACATCATCATCACTATTTATACTAAGATATGGTAAACTATATGTATACCAAGAATCATGTTCATAATTAAAGAAGAATGTGATACCCAATTCTCCTTGAAGATCACATTCAACATCCTTGATCATCAAAAAGAGGGGCTCTTTGGGATATGAAAAATTTATCCCCTGGTCACTACCATTTCTTTTTTGAGATAACTCCTTTCTCGTGGATGTAGGCCCTCAATCTACCCTCCAATTGTCAATCTACACTTGATGGAACCTGCTCTAATACCAACTCTTTGAAACCAAATCACTGCTAAGAGGGGGGGTGAATCATTATTTATGCCTTTTATACATTTTTACCAGATTTAATTTCTTTAAACAATTATCAATACACATAAAAACTAAAAAATTAAACAATACAAAAATGATCATGATAATCATTAAACAATGAGACACAAGTATTTCTTGTGGAAACCCTCAAGGGGAGAAACACCACCCTGCTACTCTAATTCTTTATTCTTTATTATTCTTAAATATTTTTTACAATCATGTGTTATACCCAACTAGCTAGGACTCACCACTCCCTTATAGAAATGATGTTGTCCACTACCAATAAGAAGCCACAACCTCTACAACAATTTGCTCATAACTACAACATAGGAAGCCCCAACTCCCTATCTTAGCAAGTCACTACCTGTTAGAGGCCCCAAAATCCATAATCATTAAGGGCCACCCTTTCATGCATTTTCAAATTGGGCCCAAATAATTTTTTCTCAACATAAAAAACCACTGCAAGATCAACTCATACAATACAAGCTCATCAACAACACTCTCTCTGTCAACACTCAATAACAACAATTGACTCAAAATTCACTCTCACATAACCAAAACACCAATATCACAATATTTTTCCTCTGAATCAACACTCAAACATACACTAGACCATATAATAGCCAGGAGTCTTACCAAAAAACTCCTTAACAAAAAATTTATCCAACCTTATCAATAAACTCACTCAATAATATGAAAACCCTAGCACCATATTAAAATACCTATCACTCAGCCATACAAAATGATCTCTCAAAAATAGGTGTACATTGCATGAATAATAGTACATGTTAGAGATGTGGCCTCTAAAAACACAATCAAACATATCAATTATGTGCATATATATGATGATAAATACTATAATAAGAGTTAAGGCATATATGGCATATGAATGGTAAGACAATATCCTGTGTATCCAAAAATTCATTATTCCCTGAAATACAACCATACAAATAAAATCATTCAAAATCTCAAGCAATTATGTCCTCTAAGGCTATGTTATGCAGAACAACACTTGATTATGTTTGGTCGACTACAACTTACTCAATTATAGCTACCATTAAGCTAGAAATCCCACATCATCCAAGAACAAGTTGATATCACTCTAGAAGGGTATACATCTACGCGGGAGCTATTGGCGTATATAGGCCTGACCTAGGTTCGAAAGAATTATTTAGCCAAAATAATCCCGTAGCTACCGGTCTTTTCGACAATAGTCTGCGGAGCACAAAGTGAAATCTCACTCGAGGTAGTAGGGGAGGGTGCTAGAACCAGGTTTCTACACCCTTGGGATGTCTAGATGTGGTCTCGAGGTTTTGCGCACCATTCTGCAGCTTCGTGCTGCTCTGTATTCGTGCAGATCCAACATACCTCTTACTGTCTATTAGCATTCAGTCTAAAGATCTAATCTATTGGATGACATATTACAAATCAGATTTATTTAGAGAGGTCTTTAATCAAACATTTATCATATTTATTTAGTTTGCGTATTAAAATTAAACCATTATTCACAAGTATTCAATAAACAAGCATATGCACATATATCAAAATAGTCTTATTAACCATACAATAGGGCTAGATCCTCGATAACACAAAATTTTCAGAAAGAAATAATCTTTACATCCACTTTCTCACCAATACATCCAAATCCACCCAGCGCACTCAGCTGCAGGGGTCTACGCACACAGCTGCAGACTCTTCCAGGCCTTTGTGCACACAACTGCAGAGCCTCTATCCACTACCCCAAACCCTCGACTCAAACTTACAGACACTTTCAGACTGCTTTCCTAAAAAACCCATTACATGCCAGATCCAAAAACATACAACAAAACTTAGGTATTCTACCGATAGAGCCTCGTTATATTATACCTTTCCATGGACCATGATCCATGGTTAGGCCGACTCAACTTACATTTCTTTACATTATTTTTCAACAGACTACCCCTTTGACTTTGACTTATTTCAAATCATGCTCTGTGCATCCCACAGAGTCTTTACCCTTTTTTACCCAAAATTGTGGGCTTCGTGCCCCATGGCCATTGCGCGGGGCTTCCACTACCCAACAATCCCACAACAGAATCATCGTGGCTTGTCCTGAGTCACTTAGCTATCTCGACCAATTTTACATGGAGATCGGTGAGCATATTCTGTGCATCGCTTGTGCTAACAGCAAACTCCTCTGTCATTCACTGCATCTATTCCACGTGTGTTGCCAACATCTCAGTCCTTGTCTCTGTTGTCTCCATAGTGGCATGTTCAGCTTGCATGTGGGCTACCTTGTGTTCTATGGTGGTTGAAACCACAAATGCCTCATCCAGCCATGACTAGAGATGGGCTTTAACTGCTTCTTCCTTTTGTTTAGTGGCATCAACTTGGCTTTTCAGCTCCTACGCCTCCCTCATCTTAGCCAAGCACTGCATAATAACAATGGTTTTTACAGTTCCTCTGAGCTAATCGTAAGCTTGTTGGAGCTCCTGGGCCTGAGTTTCCAATCGGTGAAGTGTTAGATCCTTCTGAAGGGAAGTGAGCATAACAATTGATTGAGTTAGCAGCGCAATACATTCACCATTGAACGTGTGAGCATTGTGCACCCCATTGAAATAATGTTCCTGTGTTGTTCTAGGATCTCTGGTGGCATCGATGGTAGGGTTTTGTGCTTTGAGGATTGCTTCCCAGTAGTGCTTTGGCAATGCCTGAAACCACAAACTTTCTTCAAATTGCTTGTCACTCATCCTACACTTGTTTCTAACCCAGGGCAGCTTTCTTGAAGGACGGGAAGGTGTGGTGGTGTGACTCTTACTCTGATTATATATGATTTCGAATTTAAAATCGGTTGTTTTCCCTTGCGGCAACTGATAAATGAGATTTTGGTGGCTATTCTTCTACCATAATTGCCCGCCGCTGCTCCAATGTGCTTTAAATGGGCCATCATATCATGAACAGTACCTATAATAGTCGCTTTCCATCTTTCCTTCATGGTAGCGAATCCCCAGGGTCGCAAGTGCAGTTTTTTTATGTACGCTCTGGCCATAACACATAGCCTCACAGCAGCCTCGTTTATAGTCTCGTACCCTCTTCCAACTGCATGGGCTGCTAGGACTGGTACTCCTACAGATAGTTAGGTGCGCAAACCCTTCGTGCGGGTCTTTCATTTCTCGACTAGCCCGAGCTGCGAGCACCTTCTGTGTTCCCTTGATTCTACTAGCGAATTGCGGTGTGGGTGGTCTTGTCCTTTTTGATGCAAGCGTAACCATGCTAGCGGGATCGCTACTTGTAGCAGGGTATGAGAGCTAGCCATGTCCGTTTCCTTTGTTATTCCCTTCGCGTAATCCATATAGATGGCTTCTAACTGCAACTTGTCAATTACTTTATCCAAATTCACACTCTGTGCATAGAGTCTAGCCCCTTTTTCTTCTAACTAACCCAGTTTCATCTTACCATGCAAAATGGCTACCTAGATCTACTGAATTCTTTCGAGGATGTTGTCACCAGTAGGATGAACTATCTCTATGGTGTTTTGTTTGGTCGTAAAGAGATTTCCCTACTCGGCTGTGCAAGCCTTCATTTTGCGTAGATCTAATTGAATTGATGGTCACCTAATGTGCACCCATACTTGTCGTCATTGAAGAACGACTATTCTATACCAACTTGGTGGTTGTGTACATCCTCCAATGCATACCTGGAACTACTTCCTACATTTCAGCTTCTGCTGTCCCCCTCTAGGTGCGCATAACATGTCTTTTAACACATTATGTTGCTCCCATGCTATGTATAAAGTGCCTAGCTAGACGAGCTGCCCTCCATCTGTTGCATCGTTCTCTACTAGCTACTATCTTTCCTCGGTGGTTATGCATCGCAATGACTAAATCATCATATTGGAGCTAAGCGTCGTAACTTCCTGCAACTGGTTCTGCCATCATTCGGTCTCCTCATCAGAATCCACTATACAGGTGTTATCGTGTTCCCACAAGATTCTTCCACCATTCGTGGAATGAACCTGATCTTGGCCCTACGCGGTTATCTAATAAATCCAATCCAGTTTGTCATCACTGTCCTTGTCACGCACAGGTTCGGTGTAGCGTTCTCCTTCCTCTAGGTGCAACGGAACTACTACTCGTAGTGACTTTTTTTTGAACACCATTTTCCACCTTTTTAAGTTAATGATCCCTTTTGTGTCCATTGCCCAATCAATTCCAAGCAATGCAGGGTAACGGTTAGTGTCATCAATAATCTCTATGACTTCGAAATCGGTCTGTGTACTTACACCATCGATATCGACGGTCACTCCTTGTAGTCAACCCATCGGTAAGATATTTTGTTGGTTGGCCATTTGTAGCTGAATTAGGGACCATTGTAGTGCAGGCTTACCCATGCACTCCCATGTTTGTTTAGGTAATACATTCGCATCCAAGCCTAAGTCTAGGATGACTTGATTCATTTCATATTCCCCGATTCGTGCTGTCAGTCTCATTTCCCATTTGGTGCACACAACATGTCTTCCTATTTTTTGGGCTACATGTGGCTCGCCCAATCCAGTGCACCTAATGATCAGCTCTTGTAACCCTTGAACGGCTTTACTATCATGCAACAGTTTCATGCAGGTTTCGAGAAAGGTAGTAATCATGAAGGGGTCCAATCCTGGTCTTGTTTGATCCCTCCTACCTAGAGTAGAAGCTTCCGTGAAGCTCTGCTGAGCTTCCCTTGGCATCTTTTTCCCCTATTTTGGCTCAAAGTCATATTCCTTTGTAGGTGTGCCACACCTCTTTCCGCTTTCTGCATGCTCTTCTTATAGATTACCTGCGATAGTTGTGCCACTCCTTAGTACCATATTTATACTAGGATCCTCTTTGCGAGGTTCTGCTCGCATTATCTGGATATTCTAGGTTGGTGAAGATTGCAGCACTCCCCTTTTGTGCATTTGGGAAATTAAGGTCAGACAGTCTATCACTTCATGATCAAACTACTCACAGTAGGGGAACGAAGTCTTGGTCATGTTAGCAATCATGAGCATAGTGTCTTGGCCCTCCACAGCTATAACAGATCAGTCTTCTGCAGCCCCACCCAAGCCCCATTCCTATTCCTTGGCCACATCCTTGAAATCCTCCTTGCACATCAGTCTGCATTTGGTAAGTTAGGGTTCTTTCCATCATTAAGTCATAACTTCGACACGTTTCCTGATCGTGTCCCACTGATCTATAAAATTTTCAATACAACTGCTGTGGGATTTGGGTATACTTTTGCAATTGTGGAAGTTATCTATTGCATGTTTCCCACCCACTTGACAAACCATGCATGAGAGTGTAGGTGCGGCACTTAGTCCTGCTTGTACCTCCATTTTTAATAGCATTGGGCCTCGCCCCGTCAGATAGTCCATGAAGACAGGGCAATGGTCCTTATCATGCACTTGGCTCTTGCATTTAATACAGCCTACCTCCACCCGTACCTCTGGTCAGGACAATCTTTCTCATTTCAAGCTTTGCATTTCTAAACTCAAGTTTTGAAGCTGTGCTTGGATTTGCTGAATTCCCATCCCTAGATCCAGTATTGGGGTCTCGTGTAACGTCATAGTTGTCTCCAGTGCCTTGGCTTGGGTTGAGAACTTTTGTTGTGACAAAGTAGTCCTTAGATGTGGTGTCAATGATGCCACAAACCATGTGCAATGTTGTACATCTGTCAAGGTCATGTTGGCTTCATGAATAGTGCACTTTAACCTTTGGTCTAGGTCCCATGGAGTTTTTCTAGGCAACATTACGATCTCCTTGAACCCAATAACCGATTGGGTTTCTATTTTTGGTCGACCAAACTCGTTATTTAGCACATCCTGGATTGCCACAATTCCCTCATTCAGATAGTCGATCGAGTATTCTATGTACCACGTTATCGCATGGTCTTGCAATGCACTAACTAAGGTGGTCTTCTTGATGTTCTCATCTGTAATGCCTTCGGCATCACATACAGATCATATCACAAACCAGAACCATCCTGGTTCTTCATTCCCCACACCCTTAAATACTGTCAGTTTGATTGCACTCACCATCCCGACTTTCGGTGGAGGTGGTGGGGTGGACCTAGGTGGTATCAGTGGGAAGCACTCCCTGATAAACTCGACCACACTTCTTGGTGAGAACCTCACGAGCTTCTCCTCGCTTTCCCTGGAAATGGAAGCTAAATGACTGTTCTCTCCCATTCCACGGTAACCTCTTCTGCTCTGCGTTACTCCAGACATCAATAAATGCGGATAATCTGTTTTTGACACAACAGCATCTTAATCCAAGTATTCAATGATTTGATATACCTACCCCGAGGTCCTTGAAGAAACCACCTTTCTTCTTTGGTATAGCTCATAGTTTCATCTATTGCGAACTCATTGATAAATCCTCCTATTATCCAATCCAGCCAATGATCTACTGCATGCACAATTTTATCTTCTATGGCTTCTAGCCTATGCACTAGTTTTGGGGTTCACACAATAGGTTGGTCCAATCTACAGCTTCCCACACTATCAGCTAGCCTTGCAATCCACTCGTATAGCTCTACTGGGAATGATGCAAAGAAGGTTTCATGAATGTCTGTGAATATATACCGGTCCAGCCAATCTTCCTTTGATACTTGCGGGTTTCTATTTTCCTGAGCTGCGAACTTGTGGAGTTTCAGATCCCACCACTCTTCAATCTCTTTCTTTGTAGGGTTACAATGTTTCCACATCAGACACCCCTTAGGCAGATCCCGATCGCGGCAGAAAAACTATTTGTTGGCTTCTATGGGCCAGACCCAGGTTCGAAAGAATTATTTAGCTAAACAAATCCTGCAGCTATCAGCCCTTTTGGCAATAGTCCACAGAGCGCGAATTGAGGTCTCACCCAAGGTAGCAGGGGTGGGTGCTAGAACTAGGTTTCTGCAGCCTTGGGATGTCTATATGTGGTCTTGAGGTTTCGCGCATTGTTTTGCAGCTTCACGCTGCTCTATATTCGTGCAGATCCAGAATACCTCTTACTATCTATTAGCACGCAATCTATAGATCTAATTTATTAGATGATGCATTGCAAATTGGATTTACATAGAGATGTCTTTAAGCAAACATTTATTAGATTTATTTAGTTCGTGTATTAAAATTAAACCCTAATTCACAAGTATTCAAGAAACAAGCGTATGCGCATAGATAAAAATAGTCTTATTAACCATACAAGAAGGCTAGAGCCTCGATGACACAAATTTTTTAGAAAGAACTTATCTTTATTTCCACTTTCTCACCTATACATCCAGATCCACCTTGTGCACTCAGCTACAGGGGTCCATGCACACAACTGTGAACTCTTCCAGGCCTCTGCGCACACAGCTATAGAGCCTCTATCCACTACCCTAAACCCTCAACTTAGACTTATAGATGCTTTCAGAATGCTTTCCCCAAAAACCCATTACATGCTAGATCGAAAACCATACAACAAAACTTAGCTATTCTACCCATAGAGACTCACTCTATTTATACCTTTCCATGGATTGCAATCCATGGGTGGGCTGACTCAACTTACATTTCTTTACATTATTTTTGGGCAGACTACCCGTTTAACTTTGACTTATTACAAATCACACTCCGCACATCCCGTGGAGTCTTTACCTTATTTTTACCCAAAATTGTGGGCTTTGCACCTCATGATCATTGTGTGGGGGTTCTGCTACCCAACAGAAGCATACTCCTTCTAACCTCTAATCAAACAACCACTCAATCTATCATCATTTTCATACATCGACAACCACACATGAATTGTTATAGTTATAATAAATGTGACATATATACCATAGATCGGTTGTCTTGTCGATCTCACATTCAACCTCCATTGGCTTTCACCATGCCCACCATCGAACTAAAAGGCATACACACTTTGTCTTTTTGAGATTGATCCACACCATAAACAACTGAGAACTCATCACATAAGATCAACGGAAGGTGTATCTATACACACTAGCTATGCACTCCATATTTATGCATATTAATTGAACATCCAACCACCATTCGATCGATCCATAGCATTATGTATTTAACTCAATTTTCCCACCTTTCCCATTAGACTCAATTAAATTATTGTTTGTGACTAGATCAAATCACTAACTGCATTCCATTTCTTCTTGGTGAACAACAACATGCTATAATGGCACTTCATGAACAAATAAAATACTACAATATCATTTAATGCATTCAACCATGATTGAGGACTAGATCAAACCACTTCAATGATTGATTTATTCCTTGAAAACAAAATCAAGACGAGTTAAGTGTGACTAGATGAAACATTAATATCCTTAGCAATTCCATGGAAATTTCAATAGTTTAGCCTAACATTTTTTGTTTCTTCACCTACAGAAGGTGCCATGGGGTAAACTATGAAGCCTTCTGTAGTGTTGTGTGGATATTGTGGGAATCCTATAACAAACTCTATAAAATTGGAAACCTTAAAGGATCAGTTCCTAGATCCGTTGCCATCTTCAACACCATCATGATCCCACTACAAAGGATCAACTAAATCACTTTTAGCACCAACTTCATGCCACAACAACAATGCACTCAATTCCCACATTATCATGTAATGAAATAATCACAATTTCACATCAATGCCAATTTTCCATAGTGCTAACAAATTTCAACATGAATTATATTTAACCTTCATGAGTTATTTACAAAGAGTTAATTACATGATCAACAAATTTTCATTCACAATAGGATTTGAATTTGAATCTATTTTGGATTTCGACTCCCAAATTGAGTTCAACTTGATCATAAATTTAACTTACTTTTAACATTGGCATGATATGATTTTCACTTGACCTCAACTCTTTACATAAACAAAATCTTATATAATGACGTAAACATGAATTTAAATTTAACATCAACAATGCAAACTCTCTTCTCTTAACACCACTCTTAATAATATTTCTATAGTTCAATTATAATTTATTTAAACTCATACTCCTTTTCCAAAATAATCCTACTTTTTTAACTTTACCAACATGGTTAGCCCCTTATTTTGAAGTAAAAAAATCATATCATGCTTATCAATTTTACACTACATGCATTTGAATTCATTATATTTTATTATGAGAATTCAAATTTCAACTTCAATTTTGACTTCAAAATTTTAAATACATAGACTTCACATTAATTTCAATTTTTTTCTACACCTCACTAAGCCTATCTTATGTATTCCAACTTTGTGCTTGATCATAACTTCAATGTCTTTCCATTTTGAATATGGAGTAAAAACAACTACAATAAAATCATTTTCATATTTGGAAACATCTTACCCAATGACAATTTCCTTGCACCAACTCAATGGATACAACATAGAGAACCACTTTAAATCACTTTAATTTATGTGAATAATAAAAATTAATTGATAATGTTTGTACATTTCTAACTTCATTTTTCATTTCCAACTACATTAAAAATTTCATTGAAACTTCCTTCATATTCAAAATAAAAAATAAAAAAAATCTTTAAGCTTAACTTTATGTACAAACACACATCTCTAAGTAGCACAAGAAATATATAAAATATAAGGATAAATTTTTGTATTGAATATTGGCATCATTGTTTGTTTTTATGTTAAATATGTTTTTATTTAATTGAAATTGAGAGGAATATTTATTTTCTGCTGGTGGAACCAAAAATTGTATGATAAAATGTTAATTCTTCTCACTACCACTACAACCATTAAATATAACATGCTTGCCCATAATGCACACACGGTTTGATTAGGAAATCAAACATAGGCCTCATAACACATTATAGAACATGTTTACATGCTTTTACTATTGTACTACCACTAATGAATTCCTTATTGAATGAATGCAGGGACATTTAGTGAATGCTACTACTCTTCCAACTATCCATTGACCATTTCCATCACGATTCTTTTCATTGGAAGATTCTTGCCATAATTATGTTACCTTATAGAATTAATTTTTCTTCTCTACCATTTATTTGTAATGTTTTGCTCAATGAGGATATATTACTCAAACTCAACCACTTGTTTTACAATTTTTTGGTTAATATGAATTAATTGGTTGATGTAGGAATTGAACAATAAAGATATCAACATATTCCACATGAATTCTCTTTATGATATTGTCCTCTAAATGTAAAAGACCCTGAAAAACTTGTAGTAGTTGAGACCTGCACATAAAATTTCTACAAACATAACATGTAGCTACTAATGAAAAAAATTACTATATATTTGACGAAGAATTAAATTGAATTTAGAATCTCAATCTTAATATCAAATATCCATCGACAAACCAAATCATCAAATGCTTAATTGTATTCGAGTCCCTCAATACTTCACATGTAGGATGATGTGGAGTAATTTCTAATATAGTCCCTCCTCTCCTTAGATGATGCCATATCTAAACAAAAAAATATATCAATTGCACAGAAATAGAGAAAAATTACAGATTACTTCGTTTATATTTCAACCATTATGCAAGTCAAATTTCACATCTATTACATGTGAAACAACAATATGAAGTTGTTCTTCTAGCTATTCAATTTCAATAGGTAATATTTCTAGTCTAGGTGATGTGAGAGATTTTACCACTTTGTTATCGAATGTAATGGAATAAAATATCGATGGAAAGTGTACACATCAATTTTTCAATATTCACCATCAAACTCAATAGAAATCACATGGCCTCTTTCTTTTCAGACAAATTTGGTGTGAAATCATATGATGGTTTCATTTTCTCTTACATTAAGTTGAATAATAGTAAAATTGATATTACTTTTATAGCTGAAACATGGGAGTTTGATGATTATAGTGTCCCTAATGATAATTCAAAGAAATCCTCTAATAAGGGAAATAGAGGAATATTTTGATATTCAAAAATGGTGGTAATATTTTCTTTTTAGGAGAGATTAATGCTAGAAATATAACTAGCCAAGCTATTCATATAAGGCCTTGATAGTTTAATGCTAGAAATATAACTAACCAATATACTCAATATTTGTAATTATCAAGACATAATGGTTTCCAATGGCATAATCAAGTGGAAAAATGATAATAATATTAATTCTATTGATGGGATTGGTAGTAATGTTGTGGATTATGTGATATATAATATCCATATCTCTATCAAAATAGTGAATTTTGACCTTTTAAATGGCCATTATCTTGATTCACGTCACAGACCTCTAATATTAAACTCAAAATTTTCCATGCACAAAAGCCTTATGCAAGAGAATTGTGAGAATCACAATGTAATGCCCTCCTCCCACATCTACCCATGTAACCAAACAACCGAGGTAAACATGTGACAAGAAATTACTATGATATGATTCAACCTCCTATGTCACCTTAATGCAGTGGAACCGATGGAAGAAAACCACACAAACCTTCGACGTCAGAAACGAGACCCTTAGGAACTATCCCAACCTCTCAGGTAACCAGCCCCTGAGTCTCGCTGAGCTTTTGACCAATTAACCCCTAGAATCATTGATGCTATGGGCATGCCAACGTCCAGAGAGCTCTGGATGGTCCCACGGCATGGCATGCCAACATCAAAGGGACTATTTTACTCAGTGATGTGTCAATTTCCCTTAGATTTGAGCCACGTTTTCCAACCCAGAGCCCAGGTCACTACCCAGAATTCAATGACACTTCTAGAATTCATGATTTTCATGATAAAAAGTCTTACAAATCAAAACTAACTCGAAGACTAGGCACGACCATCCTCAACCGGGACTAAGATGTTGTCAAACACTTAGCATCAATGCAATCAAGAGGAAATGAATACAAGATATAGAATACATGAATAATAACTCATATGAGAATTAACAAGAATGATCACCACCCTCTACCCTTAATTATCTTGACATTAATTAGGTCTTGCATCCATTATCCTTTCAATTACAATGAAATACATGAAACAACCATGAAAATAACCAGTCATATAACCAACATCAAACCATGAAAATAACAGTAAGATAACTTCAATTAAATCCAGATATTAATAAGTATAAGATTAAGAGAACTTAGCTTTTATTAAACATAGGAAAATCCGACCAGGTTCAAGACTTCCACGTACAATTCAACCATAGACATGGTTGAACTAAATATTTCTTTCACCGAGTCACCCTTGTGCCATATTCCAAGCATGAATGTGGGATATCATGGATGAAGCAATCCAGAAACAACCAAGGGAATCCAGAGGTTGAAGCACCTCCACCCTCACTAAATCGTGATCTTGCCAAAACTGGAACCAATATCAAAAAACCAAATTGAGCTAGGAATGCCTCTAGGATCCATCACTATCCTTGAAGAATTTTCCATCTCCTTGTCTCTGAGGATTTACCAAAATCCACACCAGATCACTAGGCCCTAAATTGAGAATCCAATATCTCACGATTTACTGACACTGGATAGTCAAGCTTTACTGTGTATCTCAGCAAAACCAGTCAAGAGATTCCTAGGCCTTTGGTATTTTCTAGAGACCACATCTGCCCGGATTTTGAAACCATCCAACAATTCTAAAGCTCAAAACTGAGGAAAAAACCCATCACACCATGGCTATCTGAAAAAGTAAAGGCTAGACTAATAACCATTGTCATAACCTAGAAAAACCATGCCACCTACAACAAGAGAACCATACACTAACATGTAAAGGAATGCATGTCAAAACTAGATAGGAAATCACACATGCAATATGTTACTTGCAAGTATTCTTGCTGAATTCGCTTGATCCCACACTTCCTTGCTTGATCCTTTCTTTCCTTCCTTCCCTTTTTCTTGCTTTTCCCTTCTTGCTCCAGAACTAGAGTGCTCCAAGAAACTCTAAGTGACCAAGAGTGAGAGAGAGAGAATAATGGGAGACCTCTAAAAATGAAGTGACAAAAGGTTAAAAATTGATCCCTATAAGCCTTTTTATTAATTAGGCCTATATTTTCTTCATTTTCCATTATTTTTCTTCAGTTTTATCCTCACATGCAACCTGTGACCTTTCACCTTACTTTTCTCCTAATTTCCTTTATTTTGATAAATAAATGTGCCAAAAATGCATTTTTTCATTTTTAATTCCTTTTCCCTTAGACATAAACACATCTAGTGATGCCCATTAGGATATAGTTGCCCAACATCCAGTGTGGAATAAGTGTCCCTTAACCATGTTCTTATTTTGCCTTTATTAACTTTTATTACATGGAATTTTGACTAGGGATGTTACAAAACCCTCCCTCTTGGGGAACATGGTCCTTGGTGCTAAACCACACAATGACCTCAAAAAACCACTAAAAGGAAAACATACTTCCCATCGAGCTTTATACTTAGCTTGTTGTAGTATGTATAATGAATGACCTACTCAAAATCACAACATCATGTTGATCATGACAAGATAACAACAATACCACTTATTGGAGATTTATAGCTTATCTTGTGGTGGTATTTAAATCCATATACATATGTACATATATCAAGGCATTACAGAATAATATTCCAAACATCAAACCAAAATTTCTTTTCCTCCACCGGCAAAAAAAGAAGGATACATCGTCTGCATATGATCTGCTATCTCCCATGTAGCTTCTTCAATCCAAAAACTCTCCTAGTGCACTTTAACTTTCTCTATGGCTTTGTTCTTGAGCATCAAATACTTCTACTACAATATGCACTGAGGCTCCAGCTAGAATTCTCATTCTTGCTCCACCTTCAACACAAACTAATCAATAACATGATCAACATCCTTTATATACATCTTAAGTAATGAAACATGGAAAACATTATGGACTTTCATTGTTGGAAGTAGTGCAAGTCAATAGGTCACTGGTCAAATACTCTCAAGGATCTCGAAAGGACTGCAATACCATGGTGCCAACTTGCCTTGTGATCCAATCCTTAAATATCTCTTCTTGGGCTGGATCTACAAATAGACATGCTCTCCAACCTGACACTGCTTGAATACCATATGCTGCTTTGCATAACTCTTCTTCCTATCATGTTTTACCTTCAGATTCTTCTCAATAACCTACATTTCCTATTCCATGTCTACCAACATATCTGGTCCAATAAATAAACCTTGTTCACTGGATCAATCCAGCCGATACGAGTATTACAACTCCACCAATACAGTGCCTCGAA
Organism: Pinus taeda; assembly: GCA_000404065.3. Taxonomy (NCBI): domain Eukaryota; kingdom Viridiplantae; phylum Streptophyta; class Pinopsida; order Pinales; family Pinaceae; genus Pinus; species Pinus taeda. Next base: position 220,131 of record APFE030230284.1, read on the forward strand.
AGGACTCATCCTCAATGACTTATGATAACCATTGTTGTATGAAAACACAACTCATGGAAGATACTCCTCTGATATTCTCTGTTGGTCCATCATTTACCTCTTCAACATATCCTCCAATATTGTTGACCCTCTCTATCTGTCAATTTGTCTACAGATGATATGTTGTACTGAAGGACAACTCTATACCGAAACCTACAAATAGTTCATTCCAAAACTTGGAAGTGAACTTTGCATCCCTGTCTAAAACAATCTTCTTTGGAACACCATGTAATCTCATGAGCTCTCTAATGAAACCTGTGCCACCTCACTAGCTGAATATGTAGTCTTTACTAGAATGAATTGAGCTACCTTGGTCAAATTGTCAACCACGACCATTATAGGATAATTCTATCTCACTTCCCTCTCAAGAACCGTAATGAAATACATGGAAATGACCTCCCATTTCCACTCTAGAATCACAACAGGTTGTAGCAGAACACCTAGATGCTTACATTCTTCCTTCAGCTACTAACAATCCCAACACTTAACCACGAACTCTACCACTTCCTTCTTCATATTCGACCAATAGTAGAACTTCTTCATCATCGTCAATGTCTTCTGATATCTTGGGTGGTGCCAGTATGGATTCATGTGAAACTCCATCAATATAAGCTTCTTGATTTCACTACAATTCGACACATAGATGATGTCCCTGAGTCTCACCAAACCATCTGCTGTGAGATGATAATCTACATCGTGGTCACCTATATCTGTACCTGTACTTGTACCTACACCTATACCTATACTCTCCTGTAACTTGTGAATAATATGCATATACCTATCATCCTTTTGTCCTTCCTACAAGATCCTATCATGTAACTCTATCCCATAAGAGTTCATAGCTACTATATGATTTACCTATACCTTCCTACTAAGAGCATCTGAAAATCTATTCTCCTTTCCGTTAATGTATCTAATATCGATGTCAATCTCACTAAGGGTGGCCAACCATATTGCCTTCCTGACATTTATATTTGGCTGGTCAAACAAGTATCTTAACCCACTGTGATCACTCATCAGTACAAACCTTGTGCCAAGAAGATAGTGCCTACACATATTCAATTCATGTATGATCACTACGAGCTCAAGATCATGCATCGAATATTTTTTCTCGTGCGCATTCATTTTCCATGACTCATAGAACACTACCTTTCCTTATTGCATGACTCCACCATGTCCTTTCTTGCAAGCATTTGTACACACTACACATTCATTTTCCAGATCTGTAATCTTTAACACTAGTGCATGTGCTAGCAACTCCTTGAGCTACTCAAAACTAGCTGTGCATTCTTTTGTCCATTCGAAATTATTACCTTTCCTCTGCAATGATGTGATAGGATATGCAATGTCTGATAAGTTCTTGATGAACCTCCTATAGTAACCTTGCTCTCTCTTGAATGATCTGGCCTCATCCACATTGTTAGGAGTTTCCCACTCAATGATGGACCTTATCCTCTCTCGATCTGCTGCTACACCTTCCTTAGAAACAACATGTCCCAAGTAATTCACCTCTATCTAAAAGAAGTTGCACTTGCTAAACCTATCATACCACTAAATCTCTCTTAGTAATCTCAACACTATTACTAAATTCTTGGCATGCTCTTCTTCATTCTTGGAGTATATCAAGTTGTCATCAATGATACAATAAAAAACTTGTCCAAATAAGGAAGCTACACACTATTCATCAAACACGTGCATGTATATGGGGCATTATTCAAATCGAATGGAACTACAACAAACTCATAATTCCCATACATTGTCCTGAATGTAGTCTTGTAAATATCCTCTTCCTTGATTCATACTTGACGGTATCTTGATCTCAAGTCGATCTTGCAAAAACATTGCTACTGCCTTCAACTGAGGAAACAAATCATCAATCCTCAGAAATGGGTACCTATTCTTGATTGTTACCTTATTCAGCTACTTGTAATCAATGCACAATATGAGAGTACCATTTTTCTTCTTTACAAACAACACTTATGCACCCCAAGGTGATACATTTAGTCTAATGTATCCCTTGTCAAGCATCTCCTTTAACTGGAATTTCAACTCTACTAGTTTTGGAGTGCTCATTCTATAAGGTGACTTCGATGTTGGTGTTGCCGCTACCACCAACTAATCTACTTCCATGTGAGGAGGTAACTCTGGAATCTTTGATGGAAACATATCTTGACACTACTACAATAAAACGTATCTTTGGAATATTTTTTTATCCTCAACATATTCACCCTTGTCAATAGATATATGTACACCAAACATCACACAATCATTTCTGCAGCTACGCTTAGCCTGCATAGCGGTAACCATCCTTACTGATGTAGGATTCTTCTTTCCCTACAAAATTCTCTTTTCCCTACTGTCATCCACACACTTAATGGCCTTGTCTAAGAAATCCACTTTGGACCTATGAAGGTACACCTAATCCATATCCAAAAGTATACTATACGATCCCAATCGTAGTGCATTAAAATGTGCTACTGTAAGCATACCATTCAACTCAAATGCACAATCTCTTACCCAATGGTGAGCTCTCTTATTTGTACCTGTAGCCAACTGTACCAATAAATATTTTGCATGCACTTCTTTTCTCAAACCACACATATACACTAGGTCAGTATTGATATAACTATAATTAGATCCAGGATCAATCAGAATAAAAACAACTTGATCACAAAGTTTACCATCCATCTCAATTATAGATGCCTGATGGTCCACCTGCATATTTTCGACAACTACATTGATCCAAGGAATTCTATGACCAACATCACCAATTGTATGCACCTCCTAAGCACTATAGATTTCGAGTCTACCACCATGATACTACGGACAATCCCTCTTACGATGATCCTTGCCATATATCTAACATTGTATCGGTGCTCTATGATCACCTCTAGTATGTTGCTTTCCATGTCTCTTATCAATTGTATTGAAATTATTGTAATGGACCACATTTTATTTCTCACTTTCATCTTGAGGTATTCCTCGCTTTTGGTGACAATTTTCCTTTAGCTTTCTCATTTCCTTTCAAATCACACTTATGCTGAACTTTTCACCTCGACTACTCATAACAATGTTTCAACATTCGGATGGCCTCCTCCAACGATCTAGGCTCATCAAACTCAACCTAGTACATGTATTCTATTGGTGGTCCCCTCATGAATCTCTGAACCTTGGCCTTCTACTCCTTGAGTTAAGGAAAATATCTCAACAACTCCAACAAACTGCTAGTATACTCATCAACTATCATGGAACCCATCTGAAACTGATAAAACTCCTTAGTGTTTTTCATCATACTATCTTTCAGACAAATAATTATTCTTGAAAAGCATCTCAAACTCATTCCAAGTCAATTAATCTTCCCAAATTCCCCTAACATTATTCACATCTTCCCACCAAATATCTTCTTTACTTTTGAGACTGAAAGTTGATATCTTTTCTTTCATATAATTTTAATAATCATGCAATCTAAAGAACGTCCTCATACCAAGAAACAATGCCTTTTTAGATCATAATTTCTTCATCTCTCCATCGAATGTAGGTGGATTTTCTTTCTTAAAATCATCTGATAAATATCCCTCATCAACCCTCCTGTAAGGATGATGATGATGACGATCATAATTCCTATGCAAACGAGAACTAGAATAGTATTGTGTCCATCACCCCTCCTATATCGAGTATGCAAGGAGCTACCATCTCTTATCATGGCCTCTCCATCCAACCTGTACTCACCATGAGACCTATTTTTGCATTCCCCATTAGTTATGTCTTCCTTCTCATGGCTAATCCAAAGTGGTGTTTGTCTCTCCAATTCTAGCAAACTCTAAAGTATTACTACATTTACGTCTACTTCTCTCTCTTGTGCCTGTATGATTCTTTCATTTGCTTCCCTACAACTCCTTATCTACTCCTTTAACCTTCTCAGTGTCTCTGCCAAATTAGAAGAGTTCCCAACACCACATTGCTCATCTGATCCATAAAGAGAGTCTCGATAATTGTAGTCTACCTTCTTTCTAGTCATCTTTCTTATTCTTCCTGCAAGGTATCTCATGTCAGCTAAACCAAATCACAATAAACCAATGTAACTTAGTATAATTTGGGGGGGGATATCCTACTTGCAAGATCAACAAATCAACACGATACAAGTATAGCATAATCATGAAAACCTATAGAAATATATCACATAAGCATGTAACCATATATCCATCATTCTAACTAAAGTCTATTCATTAGTGCATGACCATATAAGCTACACATACCATAACCTCATGCATCGAAACAAAAACCATATCACTATACACTAACAATACACAAGCATAAACAACATGTAACCAATCATACAACCATGATGACACACTTCACACAACAACATCTTCCTGCACATGGTGACATCACTACAACCATGATCAACACCATGCATATGCAACAACCATTCAAGGATGATTGACAGATGTGAAACCAACATGAATGCATGACCAAAGAACAACCCATCTAGTTTGAGGGGTGGCCCATGATTTGATACCACTGTGTCAGACCCTCCTCCCACATATACCTATGCAACAGGCCAACTAGGGTAAAAATTTGATGAGAAGTTACTATGATATCATTGAACCTCCTAAGTTGCCTTAAGGAAGTGGAACCAACAGAAACACACCATGCAAACCTTCCACATCAGCAACAAGACCCTCATAAACCATCCCAAACTCTTAGACAAATAGCCCATGAGTCCCACTGAGTTTTTGACGAATTAAACCCTAGACTCTCCCATGTTATGGGCATGCCATCATCCATAGGGTTGTCGACACTCCTAGAGCATGGCATGCCAGTGTCTAGGGACCAGTTTTCTCAGTGCTGTGCCAGCGTCCTGGGGATTTCATCCACTTTTTGAGGCCGAGAACCCAAGTCACTGCCTAGAATTCAATACCACTTTTAGAATCAATGATTTATAATAACAAGTCTCACAACTCAAAATTAACTCAAGGACTAGGCATGACCATCTCCAACCTGGACTGAAATTTTTCCAAACACTTGGCATTAGTGAAATCTACATAAAATGAATACAAGATAGAGTATAAATGATTGATAACTCATATGAGACTTGCAAGAAGGATCATCACCCTCTTCCCTTAATTGTGTTGACATCAAGTAGATATTGCATCCATTATCCTTTCAGTTACAAGTAAATACATGAAATAACCATGACAATAACCAGTCATATAAATAGCATTAAACCATGAAAATAATAGTTAGATACCATAAATTAAATCCACATATTAATAAATATAAAATTAAGAGAAATAAACTCTTATTAAACATAGGAAAATATGACCACATACAACCCGACCGTAGACATGGCTAAACCAAATCTTTCTTTTAGCTAGTCACACCCGTGCCATATTCTAAGCATGAATGTGGGATCTTGTTACACAGCATTTTGTCACAGTCCCTGTACTCCTCATTCCTCGATCCTAGAGGACCTCTATAGTGAACCTCATGTGTTTTCCTATCATGAAGAACATGTCTTTACATCACTCTTCATCTATAGAACATTTCCCTCTAACATCATTTCCCAAGAATATTCTTTCAAACTCATTTTTTAAAGGCCGATGCTATCCCTCAATTTCTTCCCCATGCCATTTTGCAGTGTTTAAGACTAAGCCTAGCACTGATCCGCATTGGTATCCATCCATTTCCCACGTTGATCCTCTTTTGGAATGTTTTTGAAAATGTAGACAAAGCTTCCAGGTCTAGAAGCTCCGTGAATGGAAGTTCGGTAAATGGTTAGTCGAGATAGAGCTAAGAGACACTGTTTGGGTTCCTTTCCCCTATTAAAATGGAACAACTCAAAAGGGATAAGACCTCTACCATCATAAGAGGATCCACGTCCCCTCTGTCAAGCTATATAAACTTCTCCTATTCCAAACTCAGCTAGCTAATGAAAGGGCTGGAATAATCTGCAAAATCTTGATAGCCAAAGCAACTCTTGATAGAGTTAGCCTTTTGGTTTGTTCTTGTAAAGGGAGAATAAGTTTTTGGTTTGTTTGGTTTGGAGCAATGAGGAAGAAGACTTGAACTTCTATTGTCTGAGGTGAATCATGAGATGCTAACAGTGGTACTGGAACCCGGAAACATCAAAGGAAACCTACAACGCTAAGGCGAAGGTTGTACTTTCCTTTTTGTCATAATAATACAACTGATATTTTGTTTCCTATATCAATTTCATATGGTATTTGGTAGATTAAGACTCCTTAGCCTATTAAGTAGGCTGAATCTATTGTATGTTATCATGTGTGCTTTGGTTTCTTGTCTATTTGTTTCAGGTGCTTGATTTACATTAAGGAGTTCATCAATAGAGGAAAGACACAAGGACTTCATCAAAAAAGGATAAGTCATACAAGAGGTAGGATTTCATCTATTCTCAACCTAAGGGAACTTATGTCAGATTGTCTTGTTTATGGCTAGAACCTGTCCCCTAGGCTAGAGGGATTGTCTCTCTCCACAGAGAGAATCTTCCTACTCCAGAAATTGGTGACCATACTGGGGAGCCATGCCTCTCTTTGGATTGTTTTTCATTTGATGATTTGTGACAAATTTTGTCTTATCGCTCTCTCTCTCTTGTAATATGTACTTTACATCATCTACTCCTTTGATTCTTGAATTTAGAGTGGCAAGTTTGGTTTTGATTCATGGACATTTTTTGTTTTTCTTTAAATCCCTTGATCAAGACTATTATTTTGCTAATAGTAGCGCCGACTAGCATGAGCTCCTCCTGAACAGTCACACCACATCCCCTTATGGCACATGTTGCTAGTTAGACATTTACACTGTATCCTATAGGTTAAAATCAGGGTTTCTCTTAAATCATTGCTAGTGTATCTTGTCCTCATAGATTCTGTTTCTTGGCTTGTTTGCCTTTGCTCTCAATAGAGAGAATTCTTTGTTTGTTGGGTTTGATTGATTGATTGGCTTGAAGTTTCATTTCTTGAATTTTTGAGTTTTTTGGATGGTTTCTATGACTGTAGGGCATCTAGGTCAATTACCGTTCATTTGTTTGTTTACTCATTGTGTCAAGTTTCTGATTTTCTTATTCATTTAATCCATCTTTCAATAGCAACATCTTCATTTCTTAATTTTCAATTGAATGAGTGAGAGAGTCTCATTTGTTCTCTTATTTTGAGTGTCTCTTTTCTCTTTCCGAGCATAGATTACATTGCTTGGTTTGTTGATTGAAGCATTTATGTGTTTGGTTTGTTTGATTCAGGGAAGAAGTTTCTTTTAGTTTCATTTGTCATGCTTTCGATTTGATCGATGCTTCTTTGTTCATAATAGTGAAAATTCTCATTAAAGTGCTTTATGTGAAAGATTCATTTCGCATTTTATGAAAAGAAGAACATCATTCTAGTTTACTTAAGTGAAAATATTGCATTAGTAGTGCTATTGAGAAGCTAGAATTGCATCGTCATAGACATGAGAAATGAAATAATTGTTTTTGGTCGTTAAAGTAATATTAAATTAACTTAGGACATGTATTAGTAAAATGTTTCATCCTTTGGTTGTTGCATTGATTATATGTTCTCTATCACTTAATTAGTGTAAACTTCCATCGAAAACAAAGATTTATTTTCTCATATAGTTGCATATAGATGTTTTCACATGACAATGGTAGGGCCTTGAAATTGAAACCTAATTAAATATAAACCATTAAAATTTATTGAATTAACCTAAGGAAGCATTTAAACTTAATGATCACATTTAATGTTCTAAGCTAGAGACATGTTCCAGCGTCTTTAAACCTTGCCACTATTGTTTGCAATGATCTTTCATTAGACAACATTAGCATGGACTTGTGCTCCCTGTACCATCTTGTATATAAAGGGAGACCCCTATAGGTTGAAATACTATATCCATAGGAAGCCGAGTCTACCACATTGTCAATTTGATACATCAGAAACAACATTCGGGGAGATTCCCTACTCGTAATTTTCAATTCACTGGAAGGTATTCCACAGTTCACGGTTACCTAGTAATCCTTTATGCCTAGAGTACCTTGAGTAGTAATTTTTTTTATCTTTAGTCTCTTCAAATTTGAAAATATCATCAAGCACTTGTCCTTTAAAGATCATTAAATATGAAAGTGAATAGAGTCACCTTTCATCCTTTTCTTGACTCTTAAAACATGAAAAGGAAAAGTTTTGTTTTAGTTTCTTAAAATTAACTACCCACGAAATATTCCTATTTAAAGTTATCTTCCTTAGTGATTCTTTAGGGTCGATTCCAATGGAAACATTTCTGGATATTACCAATCAAGGATTCCCCTCCAATGGGAGTCTTGGTCCTTTTCCTTCTCTTGGAAATTCTCACTCTCCTTATGTGGCAACACCATCCCTTCCTGGGTTAACTATTGGTTTACTTGTCCAGTTATTTTTGACCTCGATGGTCTCGAGTGTCCCAAATTCTGTCTAGCCATCTCCTTCACCTGAATGACATCATGTTGATTCTAAGGTTGACCTCTCACCTTCTTCACCTATTTCTTCACCCTCCTCTTCTACTTCGCCTGGTGAAATTTTGAAATCCAATAACGAGGAGGATTAGAAGAAGAACAAGAACAAGAACAAGAAGTCAGATAAGCAAGAGGCCAACCGTGCAGCTATTGCTCCAAATTAACTTCCCGTCAACAAACCTTCCCATCCTTTGTAGATGGTAAAGCCCCTTGCAGGCTATGTAAGGGTGGCCATCTCCTTTGAGACTATCCTAGTATTCCTGGAGTCCTAGAGGTATGGTCTCAAAATCTAGATCGACCATCCACATCAACCTCTAGAGATCATGTTGATGCTACACCCTTGGCTAGCGATGGTAATAAGAAGTGGAAAATAAATTCCCCTGCAGATTATGTGAAGGAGAGAATCTTCTTCACCTTTGTCCTATTATTGTTAAAGATTCCAAAGTTTTGGAAAACCTTACAGCTCCTCAACCCCAACATCATATTGGTTATCAAAGGCTTTCTTCTAACCCTCTCCTAGTTGGTAAAGAGATTGACCTGGATTCATCTCTTGCCCATCCTTCTCTTCCTAAGCATGACTCTCTTGTGTCTGTTCCCGACCAACCATTGCTAGAAAAGAGTGTCGACTTGGCTCCACCTTCAGTTGTTCACTTTGCTCTCGAAGAGAGTAGTGTTCATATTGCCCATGTTCCTCTCATCTCCTCAGATTCTCATGAATCGAAGAGTGGCCCTCCCATCCCAGTTGTTCAGGAGAGTCCTTCTTGTATTCTTGTAAAGCATGGGGGAAATCCTATGATACCCCCACCAAGTAGTTCTACTATTTCCTTTTACTGGAGTTAATTGACTACATTCTGCCTCCCATCTTATGTGCTTTCTGGATTACAGTACATGCCTATAATATGGTAGTACATGGAACTCTATTAGATGAAGGCTCATTTGTTAAAATCATGTCTTTGACTACTTGGCAAGATTTTGGATCACCACAGCTTGTGCTTGTCACCTAGAATCTATTCGCTTTCAACAGAGAAGCCAGTTAACCTTTAGGGATCCTTTTGAAGTTCCCTATTACTTTGGGAGGATAGAATGTCTATATAGACATGATGGTAGTCCAAGGTCCCTTATACTTTGATCTTCTCCTTGGGCGTGACTATTTTTACATCATGGGAGCTCTTGTTTCTTCACTCTTCTGTGTGGTTTGTTTTCGACACGAAGGGAGAATAGTGACCATTCATCAATTATCATTCGTCGGTCACCAGATTGCTCCAATCCTACCGTCATCCTCAATTTGTTCTTGTTTGCAAGCAATATGCTCCCCACCATAGGTAAATGATGTGGCTACATGTCCTATCTCTAAATCTGCTGATGATCACTTAAATGGAATGGTACATTATGTATTGGGAGCATTGGAACCTAATTTGTCATTTGTACCAGTTGAGGTGCGTTCCTCCCATACAATAGTTCTCTTGTCCACTGAGGACCTCTTGGGGGTGATGTTCCCATATGGTCCATGATCAAGTGATTACGAGGATAGTTCTTTTTCTATGTCAACTTCATTAAAAAATGAAACATCTTACAAGGATAGTTCTTTTTATGTGTCAACCTTGTTAAAAAATGAAACGTCATATGAGGACAGTTCTTTTTCTGTGTCAACCTCATTAAAAAATGAAACATCATATGAGGATAGTTCTTTTTTTGTGACAACCTCGTTAAAAAATGTAACAACACATGAGGATAGTTCTTCTTCTTTGTCAACCTCGTTAGAAAATGAAACAACTTGCAAGGATAGTTTGTTCCTATATCAACCTCGTTAAAAAATGAAACAGATTTCACGGATAGTTTGTTCCTGTATCAACCTTGTTAAAAAATGAAACAGATGTCATGAGGATAGTTCCTGGTCTTGTGTCAACCATGTTAAAAACTGAAAGAACGTGTGAGGATAGTTCTTAGTCTTGTGTCAACCTCATTGAAAAATGAAACAAAGTGTCAGAGCACGGTTCTTGGTCTTGTGTCAAGCTCCTTAAAAAATGAAACAAGGAGTCTTAAGGATAGTTATTTTACTGTGTCAATCTCATTAAAAGATGAAAGAACTCCCTTTTCAAAATCGAGTACTTGATTAAGATGTCACCAAATTCCAGTCAAGTCTTTCCTTGATATCGAAAGTGAAACTTCATTCCATCCACATTTTAGCAACCTGATGTCTTCTTCGGTAATGAAATGAAGTTTGGGCGGCATGTGCCTCAGCTCTCATCATGCTGGGTGCATGCCAATTTTTCATCCAAGCATAGATTTTCATTTCAAGCTTGTGTAAACATGAAACTGAATCCAAGCATAGTTTTTGATTTCAAACTTGTGTAAACATGAAACCGAATCGAAGCATAATTCCCCGTGGTTCAGACTTGTATAAAAATGAACACATATGCATTTTAACCCTCGTGATTTCCATTTTTATCAGCCTCTCCCATCAGATAAGCCTTTGTTTTTTCTCCATTCCATCACCACCATCTCTTTAGTTGATCATTTGCTTTCACTTGGTTGTTTTACCCTTTCTTGAGGAACCTCAGTGATGAGTGGTTTTACTAGCAAGCCTCTTGACCTCTTAGAATTTGAGTAGTTCCACCATAATGAAACCAATTACTACCCTTCATACCACTCATTCCTCCAGGACAAGTGACATTTAAGCTATTTTTTGACTTGTAAAATTTGAAAAGATTGCCAAGTATTTTTCCCTTTTAGACTGGTTAAGCAAATTAAAGAAGGGAGTCATATTTGAGCTCTTTTCTAACTCCCAAAATATGAAAATATTTCCGAGCTCTTTTCATTGTGAAATAATTAAATGCTACGAAAAATCATTTACTCCTTTATCGGGTTGGGATAAAACTATTTACGAAAAAGGTATACCTTAGTCAAACATGACTAAGAGGTTCTCTTAAATATTGTTTTCTACATTTTCGAGTTTAAGAGACAACATTGCAAAAAGGGACCCTTGTACTTTTCTTTTCAATGTCTTTTACAAACTCTCTAAACATGACAAGGTATCGAGTTTTTCCTTTGTTGAACTCATTAAAATTTAACGGCATCAGATTCGTCACCATGATGGACATGAGCTTCTCCTTCCTAGGGCTCGTTAATCTTACTAGGTCAGATCTATCCAAAGGATGGACTTATAATAGAAGCATATACTATTTCCTTCAATATTTTGATAAAAAATAATTGGGGTACCTGCCAAGAATGGTGGGGAAAAATAGAAACTTTTTACCAGTTGTGTCGGTAGCCTGTCACTCTTGAACATGAAACTCTTTTTCTTCGTGTTTGGCTGGGATATCCTCACTTCATCATTAACCTTCTTGGGTTTCAGTCATTCACTTTTTTCCTTTCCATTTCATCTTTGCCACATCATCATGACCTCCAATCCTATGGATCCAAAAATCTACTAAACTCCGGATTAGTGTCGCCGATATGTTCAAGGGTTAATCCTTTGTAATTTACTGAAATTCTTGATTCTATGTATCATCCATAATTATTGCATCCCTTTGTCTGGTGTCGATGATGTGGGATACTTCATTTCCCTCCTTCAATAAGGTCACTTCTTGTCGACTTCAGCTCATTATCCATGAAGTTTGCCAAGAGATTCCCTTACAATACCTTAGAGCTTGCATGCCCTAATGGTAAGTTCTTCACATTCAATGATAGGTTCTCATCATTTTCTTTCGATCAAGTGACTTCGCGGGTCTTTGACGTTAGTTCCTTATTTCACACTACGTGAATTGTGTTGCTCGTACCTTGATAGCCATTGTCATTATTGTTGGTTTCTATCATGCTTGTTAACAATTTAAATCATTGACTAGAAATCAAGGGACTTTCTAGCATGTTTGACTTCGACTCATCTATTCACATGTTAGAATTTGTACTTTGATCAGGTCTTGTTGGAGTGCAAGACCCTATGCTCAGATTACAAAAGTCTAGGTTACGAGATGATGTGACATGATCATGGTTATATGCATGTCACTTCTATATGGATGGTTGCAAGCATACCATGAGTCTATTATATGTGATCCTTCTCATTATTGGATGGTTGTGACCATACCTTGGGTTAGATATTACCCTTCTTACTCGATGGATATGCTCATACCTTGGATCCATTCACATTATCTTTTTCTGGATGGTTGTGTCCATACCACGATTCATGTGTCTCTTATCCGATATTTCAATGATGTATGTGTATCTATGCTTGCTCGCAGGTTTTCTGATGAGAGTTTCTAGCTCCATGAATCTACTCGTAAGGCATTTCACCCCTCACTCTTGTTTGGACTTCATGCTTTAGGGGGCATATGTTACACAAAATTTTGTTAATGTCCCTGTAGTCCTCATTCCTTGATCCTATAGGAACTTTACAACGAACCTCATGCATTTTCCTATCTTGAAGACCATGTATTTACATCATTCCTCAACTGCAAAACGTTTTCCTCTTACATCATTTCCCAAGAATATTCCTTCAAACTCAGTTTTTAAAGGTTGGCGCTATCCCTCAGTTTCTTCCTTGTGCCGATTTGCAGAGTTTAACACTGAACCTAGTGCTAATCAATGCTTGTATATGTCCATTACACACTCCAATCTTATTTTGGAAAATTTGAAAAAACGGAGTTGAAGCTTCCAGGTCTAGAAGCTTCGTGAATGGAAGTCTAGTAAATGGTCAGTCAAGATATAGCCAAGAGAGACTATTTGGGCTCCATTCCCCTATTAAAATGGAACAAACCAAATGTGATAAGACCTCTACCATCATAAAAGGATCCATGTCCCCTATCTCAAGCTATATAAACTTCTCCTATTCCAAACTCAGCTAGCTAATGAAAGGGCTGGAATAATCTACAAAATCTTGATAGCCAAAACAACTCTTGATAGCCTTAGCCTTCTAGCCTAGGCTTGTAAAGGGAGAATAAGTTTGTAGTTTGTTTTGTTTGGAGAAAATAGTAAGAAGCCTTGAACTTCTATTGTTTGAGGTGAATCATGAGATGCTAACAATGGTGTTGAAACCCGGACACGTCGAAGGAAACCTGCAATGCTACGGTGAAGATTGTACTTTCATTTTTGTCATAATAATGAAACTAATATTTTGTTTCCTATATCAATTGCATATGGTATTTGGTAGCTTAAGACTCCTTAGCCTCTTAAGTAGGTTGAATCTATTGTATGTTATCATGTTTGGTTTTTTTTTATTATTTGTTTCAGGTGCCTGATTGACATTAAGGAGCTGATCGTTGGAGCAAAGACACAAGGACTTCATCAAATAAGGATAAGCAATACATTGTGTAGGATCTCATCCATTATAAACCTAAGGGAACTTATGTTAAATTATCTTGTTTATGGCCAAACCTTATCCCCTAGGCTGAGGTATTGTCTCTATCCGCAGAGAGAATCTTCCTACTTCACAGACCTCTTGGAAAAACCAATCTAGAAACAACAAGGGGAATCCAGAGGTTAAACCACCTCCACCCTCACCAAACTGTGATCATGCCAAAACTGGCACCGAGATCACAAAACAAAACAAAACTAACTATTCTTCCTAAATCCATCATTTTATTTTCCATCTCCTTGTGTCTCAAGATTTACTACAATCCACACTGGATCAGTAGGCCCTAAACCGAGACTCCACCCTTAGGATTTACCATGTATCCTACCAAAACTGATTAAGGGATTCCTAAGCCTCTTGTATTTTCCTAAGACCACCTCTGCCCTGGATTCTGAAGGCTTCCAGCAATTCCAAAACTCAAAACCAAGAAAACAATCCCATCACACCATGGATATCTAGAAGAAGTAAAGGCAAGGCTAAAAATCATTGTCATAACCTGAAAAAAACATGCCACCGACAGCAAGAGAACCATACACCAAAATGAAAAACCATGCATGTCAAGAGAAACTAGGAAATAACATGTGCAATATATTTCCTTCAAGTATTTATGTAGAAGTTTCTTGATCCTGGTCTTCCTTGCTTGATCCTTGCTTTCCTTCATTTCCTTTTGCTTTCTTTTCCTTCCTTGTTCCCAAGTTAGAGTGCTCCAAGAAACTGTAAGTGTCCTAGAGTGTGAGAGAGAGAGAGAATGATGAGAGAGCTCCAAAGATGAAGTGACAAAAGGTTAAAAACTAATCCTCAGAGGCCTGTTTATCAATTAGCCCTCTATTGTCTTCATTTTCCATTATTTTCCTTCAATTTCCTCCTCACTTGCAACCTGTGACGTTTCGCCTAACTTTTCTCCTAATTTCCTTTATTTTCATAAATAAATGTGCCAAAAATGCATTTTTTTTCCTTTTTAATGCCTTTGCCAATTTCCCTTAGCCATAAACACATCTAGTGATGCCCACTAGGATATGTTTTCCCAACATTCATCTTGGAATAAGTATCCCTTAACCATAGTCTTATTTTTCCTTTATTAACTTTTATTACATGGAATTTTCACTGTGGTTGTTTCACAAATGTCCTCACTTTTGGAAAATAGTATTTTTTTTTTTAAGTATTTGAATAGGGATTTGTACCTCTTAAATTATAAGGATAATATTGAAAAAAACTATCATTATTTAAATACAACCCTCTTTCCTTCGATTAACAAATTCTCTATCAAGGAATCATATAAAAAATAAAATAAAATTACCAACACTTGGTACGATAATTATTGTAAAATCACCTGAAAATAAACTATGGATGTGTGTAATTAATCTTTAAAACTTGATAAGATAAATTTGTACAATGTTATCATTCAAAAGAATAAAATACATAGAATGTAAGAGTCCTTGTTTCACATATTTAAATAAGGCTCATGGAAGTTTCAAAGGAAAATTCTAAAGATATTAATTCTCTTCCCTTGACAAACTAGACTTCCTATATTAAAAATATTAATGCACCCCCTATTGCCATGGAAAACATTTCAAATTCCCTTTCTGATGATGAGATTTATTTTGGAATAAATTCATTTTGGGGTTAGGAAACTCAATATTAATAATGTTAAGGTCACTAAAAGATACCGAGTAGAAATTTTAATCTAGGAAGGCCTATCACATCCCTCAAATGCACAAGCTCTTCATTTTAGTTGCGAAGAAATTATTCCCTAAGACATGGAAATAGATCCTCATTGTAGCTATCTTTAGAAGTGATAATAAAGACATTCCCTCTAATTCTAGGAAGTTTAGCCACATTTTCACTAATCTATATAGAATCATTTCACAAAATAATATTAGCCTACGACTAGAATGATATGGTAAAAGAGCTAAAGGCTAAGTTGGGTTTAGGAGATATCAATCAACATATGATCATTGTGGAGGGTTGCTACAATAATAAAACTAAACAATTTTTTTTAATTGACTTCAAAAATACTTTTGACACCATTCCTAGGACAAAACTATGGCAATTGTTAAAGGAGATATCCGTTCCTCTCGAGTTGAAGGTTATTGTGTCAAAATTTTATGACAATATTTTTGCCAAGTGTAGAATTTATGAGGGTTGGTTAGAAGGAATTAACCACAATATTAGAGACAAACAAGGGTTTCACTTAATCCCTATCCTTTTAAGAATAAATATTTATAAGCTAGAGGAGTGTTTAGGATATGCAGTTTGTGTTGGCCCATTTGTACTATAATAGCCATAAATCTTCTCCTTTATGCTAGAGATTTGTTCTAATGGAAAGGATTCATTATGATATTTCCAAGAAACTAAGAATCATCCAAGATTTTTGTTCCAAGATCAGTATGATTTTTTTTTTCTACGTTAAGACTAACCTAAGTACCCACGGGGGATTTGAACCGGTGACCTATCGCAAGGAATGCCTTAACAGCGTACCCATTCACCGTCAATCCAAAGCCCCGTGGGCCCAGGATCAGTATGATTGCTAATACTACTAGAAAAAAATTAATGATTATTAAATATAGAAAGACCACATATGATAATTTCATGAATTGAAGGTTGTAACCCTATATAGGTAATATGTGCAAACACATTATTAAGAGTATACAATATAAAATTGTGAGAAGAGAAAATATACACAAATATTTTTCACCTACAACCCAAACTTAGGAAAACTAGATTTATATTCATTAAATTCCTTTTAATGTAAAATACATTATATACTTGTCAAAGTATTTATAAACCCCCAATCCATTAAACCTAGATTAGAATGTAACCTTAGTTCCTCCGACTAAATCTACAAAACCGTGGGCAAAACCATCATGTCTAAAACCATGCGCAAAACCATGGGTGGATCCACCCAACCACTAGTGGGTCCCCCTCCATGCCCAATGCTACATATATCACATGGGGATAGTTGTGAAAATAAAATAACAAATATCCAACATGAATGTGTTGTGGCCAGCAACAACCCCCCTTCTTATTTAGTTTTATCACTAATACTAAATAAGTGGGGACCCTTATTCAAAAAATTTAAAAAATCGACTAATGCTTGTATTTTCTTTTTCAATAAAACTTAGTATCATAAAATGAGGATAATACCCTAGAAAAATGTAATAAGGCTTAAGCTTTATGATAAGTTAGAATAAAATCATTCCTTAAAGAGTGATGAATGCCTTCCTACAAGCGGAATCTCTAAGATTATGAAATCACGATCTGAAATCCCACATCAAAAGATCCTCATCGCATCGCATGCCTTAACCATTACTTAAGCTGAAATGCTTCAAACCGCCGATATGTGATGGCACATGTCGCAAATCACATTTCACAGAAAACACATTAACGACTGATTACCACACGCAACATATTTGTGATGTTGCGATCTGCGACATTACGAACTGCGATATTGCGATATGTGATATTGCGAAGCAAATTACAAAATCACCTTATCGCAGATCTTCAGGGCTCGTTGTTTGAAAAAACTTTTTCCATAAACCGATGCCCAGTTATGCACGTAAATGTTAATCAATGAGTTAGTTGGAAATCATTAATGAATTATGGTTTTGATCTGATTGGAGAGCCACTTCACGTAAGGTGGTATATTTTATATGTTTTCGGTATCTAAAGCTTTCCCATCACGTTTTTCTTATCATTATTCTCACCTCATTTGTAAACTGTAGGAGCATATGCCTCTGTGACCATTCATAAAGCATCTGAGGTACAAGAACTCCTGAAAGAGAAAGAAGATCAAATACAGGTTTTGCAATGACAACTACAACAAGCCAATGCCAACAGTGAAGCACAAAAACAACTTGAAAGATTACAGCAGGACTTTCAACAAATGTAGATAGGATACCAGAACAGTTTTGATGAAAGAGAAAAACAGTTACAGGTTATGCAAGAGTTGCACAAGGATGATCCTAAGCTTACAAAATTCGTCACAGAATCCATTTCCTTAAATGATTAACTGCTACAGCAACAAGAAACATTGTGCCAAAGAATATCATAGTGGAGCTCTTATTGCAAAACAAGTGACAAAATTACCAATCAAGTCATGGACTTGCGAAGTGATTACGATTTAATTGATAAAAGAGTTATTGAATAATTGGCTTGGAAGGAAACAGAGGAAGGGAAAAAGGCTAGCACACCAATAATCAATGACACCCACAAAGAAATGCTCTTTAATAAGTGGGATGCACAGATTAGGAAAGCAAAACAAGCGACAGAAGAGGCAGCCACAGTAGCAAATAATGTCATTGACTGCATCAATGAAAATTTACAAAGGGAAAATCTGATCTCAAAGACCACTCTAGGATATCTACCGAATGCACATCATCTACAAACAAGCTAGAGACAAAAGGCTCAAGAAAGGGAAAAATCCATCAAAAGGTTAACCAAGTTGAATTGGGATTCTTATTGGGCGTACTTGGTAAAACCACATAGCCAGTGCATGACTCTCAAATATATCATCAATTCTGCTGAGAAGATGGCGCCAACACTTGCCGATTCCATTTTTGTAGGACAACTAAAGTCAAAATTCGGCCAGCCAACTCTCCTCAAGCAAATGTTAAATGGTTGTGATTATAAGGAATAGATACACAGATAGTTAGTTCTTATTTTTAGTTTTAGATTCAGTTTTAGCTTTAATTTTGCTTTATTTTTGCCTAAAATGAGGATGGTTATTTAAACCGCATCCTACATTTTTATAATAAATTATTTTTAGATTTAGTAGTAGTATTGGAAAAAACCCTTCTCGTGCATTTAGATAAGGGTTCTGAAATTTGTTAAAAACTCGTCCTCAGAACATGCACTTTTGCACCCTCTGAGGAGGTTTTGATGAATGAATGGAACAGGATTTATTCATATATGCGTTTACTATCTACTACTACTCTTGCACTTTTGTACTCTTGGTGGATGTTGGATTAAGAAGAGATAAATCATTATTGCTTGAAGCTCATAAGTAGAACTAGTTATAAATGGTACTTTTATCTCTTAACTATTTTTGCTTATGCGTTAAGGTGATATTCATTTCTAGTTCTTTATATATGAATGCGTGAATGCTTGAGTTATCATTTGGCACTTCTGTATGGTGATAGCTATTTATTTATGCTTAATATATGAGTAGCTTATTAGGCGATATGTTTTTCACAATTGTTTCGTGTAGCTTTTTATACGAAATGGTTTATCTTTATTGAATTCTTTTCTCATATTAGTTGAATGATCTTTATTACCAATTGTTATTTGAAACCATTTTATATCGCATAACGGAAATATTAAATTCTGGGTTAGCTTAGAATTAGATATTTCTATTCATTAGAATACAATTGCATGTTGTTAGATTAGATTTAGAATAAAATCATTTTACTTAGGAATTATTAGAAAGGAAATATCAATTCTCAACACATACACACACATATATTGGGAAATTGGTCCCATATCCCTAGTTGGACCCACTATACCAAATGGAAAAGGAGTTGCTAACCAAGTTCTGGACCAGGTGGGTATCCCCCTTGTTGTAGACCCGATTTTCGGGGCTTCAACATATTTTGCGCTAGGAGGAGGGCCCCGAACTGTGAATGGCAAGAAAATCTAAATCTAAATACCATTCTGAGAGTAAATCACCGTCACCATCTCCCCTGACTTCTCCATCGCACTTAGAATCTTTAAATCTTCAGCAAGAAGTCGAAAGAACAACAGCCACTACCACAAACCCAAACATTTCAGGGAAATCTACTATTGAACCTCCAGAAGTTGAATCTTTGATCCATAAAATTCATCGATTTTCTATATCACCTCAAAGATCTGAAAAATCTCAAGGTAGTGTTACTTTGCAATATAACCCTGCTCATCCTCTCACCAGATTAAAGAGTGAAAAGTTTTGTATTGAGCCAATTGAGTTACCTCTACCTACATGGAAGAGAGCAAGGAAATCACCTAAAGGGTTTGATAGAGAGACTCTTTCGTCATCATCATCCATCTCAACCTCTCCACCACGAAGTCAACCATCCACCCCTCCACTTCAGATTATTGTCCACCAATCCACTGGAACTTCCACATCTCCTTCTCAATCCTCTGGAACTGTAATATCCTCATCTTCCCAATTGCAGGGAGGATCATCTTCTGTGCTTTCATATATTAGTAGTTCAGCGATGGCCCAATCTCCATGGAATAACCCAGGGTTAGTCTTAATGCGTGCATCGTTGAGTCAAATACTGGCACATCCTGAAAAATGGCTGCCTAAGTTTAATCCCGAAGCAGGCATGCTAGCAGAAGAACATATAAACAACTTTATGTTATATATAAATCTCAATGGTTGTCATATGAATCTTTCTTTACACTTTGCAAGGAGCAGCTGGATCATGGTATTTCTCATTACCATTTGGATCTATCACTAGTTCACATATCTTCCAAGAACAATTCTTGACTAAGTTCGGTGATGACAGGTCTACGGCAACACTGATTAATGACTTGTCTAACCTTAGGGCTAAGTCCAAGGAACCTATCAAAGATTTTCACTCACATTTCAATAAACTGTTGAACAAAATTCCTACTGCTTCCAAGCCTAGCGAATAAGTGTGAAGTGAATGGTACATCTCTCCTTTACCATCAAACATAGCAATCTTCGTTGATAGGGCTAATAATACAATTGTAGCTGAGAATATGAATGAAGCAATAGCAGTAGAGAAACGTATCATATCCTTAGAAAAAAAACGTCGTTGATGAACGAAAATCTAAGAAGGTTACTTTTAAGGGAGATCCCAAGAAAAACAATCGAAAAATCCATTCGATTTAGAAGGATTGCAGAAAGTTTTGAAAACCATGTCTAACGAAATGGTTGACATTAAGAAACAAGTAGCAGAGATTTCTTCTAAAAAATCGTACAAGCCTTATAGAAGAAATCCTTTGACTGATTCAAAGCCTCCCAATGCGATTACAAATGCTGAATCAGAAGAAGAAGAAGAGGAAATTGCTACCGAAGAGCCTACCGATGAAGAAATTGTAGAGGTAGAAGGTATGTGGGATTTCATCCTCCCAGATGAAGAGGATCAAGAGGCATCGCTGGTTAGTACTCAAAGTAGAAATCAACTCGATCCTCCTCAACCTACTCCTAAGCCAAAGAGCAGAAGTTCAATTCCTAAGGATAATGTCACAACCAAGAAAACGACACCCAAAGCGACTCAAACAAGCCTAGTCCAAATAGATTCACCAACTCCCTCTAAAACATTGATTGTTTATGATGAAATGGAGTATAATATCAAAGAATACATGAAGAAAACTAGGGCTAATATTACATTTTATGAATTGAGCAAGTTAAAACATCAGCAAAAGGTACTTTTGAAAGAATTACATGTAGTACCAGTTACACCTATACCCACTACTGTAATCTCTAAAGCTTCCCATCAGATGGGAAGACCTCCAAATAATGTGACTAATAAAGTTGATCCAAAAAATATCGCTTTAATTGGAGGAAGGTCAAGATCTCACACTTCCCCATTTTTTCTTACTGATGAAGTTTTCAACAAAAAATTGCATAATTGTTTAGTTGATTCTGGAGTTTCATCTAATATCTTACCTAAATAGATATGTGCAAAGTTGAACGTTCAACCTCAAAAATCTGCAGTGTGCATAGTTTAGCTGGATCCATCGCAAGTTGAAGTGATCGGCGAACTAAATCAAGTTACCATAAGGCTGTCATCTAATCCAAAGGTATGTCATGTTATCGACATTTTAGTTGCAGATATTCCAAAATTTTATGGCTTAATTCTTAGCTGAGATTGGTCAGAAAAACTTCATGGATACTTTGCAACTGTTTGGTCGCACATGTGGCTCCCTTACAATGGTAAACCAAATCAAATAAAGGTTGAACAAGAAAGACATCAAAAATACACAGTAACAGAATTGGAAGGAGAAAATGAACCTGTAGCATATAACAATAATATAATTGGCAACTATTCTGTTAATTCTTTGTTAGGAAATTTTAATGCTCACCCTTCACCTTAGAACATTCTATTTTATCT
Source organism: Pinus taeda (assembly GCA_000404065.3). Lineage (NCBI taxonomy): Eukaryota > Viridiplantae > Streptophyta > Pinopsida > Pinales > Pinaceae > Pinus > Pinus taeda. The sequence goes on from APFE030230284.1 coordinate 242,074, forward strand.
CAAGTAGAAAATTTTTCTCAAACAGATAGTTCTAAATGTATTAATTTTATAGATAGTCCTATAAATACATCTTTATTTTGGAAGTTATTTTTTGATGGTTCCAAGTCTAACGAAGGAGCAGGAGCAGGATGTGTACTAATCAGTCCAGAGGGAAGCAAAACTATGATAGCTTGTAGACTCGAGTTCGATTGCACCAATAATACTGTAGAATATGAGGCTTCAGTCTAGGGATTATACAAATCAATCAGATTAGACATCAAATATCTACAAGTCTTCAGAGATTCTAAAATTGTTATCAGACAAGTACGTAATACTATACATTATCTATCAAGTCATTTAAAGCATTACCAATCTTTAGTTCAATATCTGACTGAACATTGTATAGCATTCAATATTTCTTCAATTTCTAGACTCCAAAATGCTAGTGCCAACCTCTTGGTAAACGTAGCTTCCAAGCTCATTCCCTCATAAGACTGTAGCCCCGATATATTTTCAATTGAATTAATATTTAGACCCTCGATTCCTGATAACATTACTAATTGGAGAATTCTCAATGATGATCCTAATATTGTAAGCTTCCTCACATCAGAGGGATCTTACACCAATCAGATAATTGATGAGGACCAACATGACAAACAATTGCAACAAGATAGCACTAATAATTCTATGCCAAAGTCAGTAGTCAACTTGGAAGACCTATATGATTTGAAAGATCGATTCAAAAGATCTACCAATTCAAAACTTCAAAGTTCAACTCTAAACTATGAATTAGTAAATCTAGGAAGTGATACCAAGCCACAAAATATCAACCTAGGCCTTGGCCTAGCTCCTGAAGAAAAATTAGCGTATGTTCATCTCTTGAAACAATACAAAAGTGTATTTTCTTGGAACTACAATGAACTTAAGACCTACGACACTTCTATCATTTAGCATACTATCCCAATGATAAACGATGAAAAACCTGTCTAGCAAACACTGAGAAAGATCCATCCTAATCTAGAAAACTAGATCAAGTTTAAGCTCAATAAATTATTGAAAGCCAAAATCATTTTTCCCATTCGACATTCTAAATGGGTTTCCAACATGGTTCCTGTTAGAAAGGAAAACAGAGACATTAAAATTTGCATTGACTTTCGAAATCCTAACAAGGCCTGCCAAAAAGATAATTTTCTTTTGCCTCCCATTGAGCAAATATTACAGGCAATTGCAGGGTCAGAATTAATGTCCTTCTTGGATGGTTTCTCCGGCTATAACCAAGTTTTGGTCCATCTCGATGATCAATTAAAGACCATGTTCAGAACCAAATGGGGTACTTATGCATATCAAAAGATGCCTTTTGATCTGATCAATGTTGGTGCCACATTCCAAAGGGACATGGACATCACATTTAAGGGATTAGTAAACAAATGAGTAGTAATCTACCTAGATGATATAACTGTATATTCCAAGAAGCGAGGCAATCATCTTAGAGATTTAAAATAGATATTCCAACGTTGTCAAAGGTATGGAATTTCACTTAACCCAAAAAATTCCTTTTCTGCATTAATTGAAGGAAAACCTCTTGGATTTATAGTGTCAAAATCTAGAATCCATATTGATCTTGATAGAATCAAGGAGATTTCCGAAATACCTTTTCCTCACAACAAGAAAGCTATAAAATCTTTCCTTGGCCAGATTAATTTTGTAAAGTGATTTGTTCCAGATTTTTCAAGAATCATATCTCCTTTACAAGCAATGATTAAAAAGAGCTCAATCTTGAAATGGGGCCAAGACGAATATGAAGCATTCAATCTGATCAAATAAGCAATTGTTAATGCTCCATCTCTAGCAACTCCAAATTTTTCTGATCCTTTCATTTTATATACATTTGCCTCTGATAAATCATATGCTGCGATACTCACTCAAGCAAATCAAGACAAGGCAGAAGCCCCAATTTCTTTTTTCAATTCAAATCTACAAGGGGCTGAATTAAATTATTCAGACATCGAGAAACAAGCTTATTCTATTTTCAAAGCGATTAAGTATTTCAAACCCTTTCTACTTAAAACCCATACAAAAATCATAGTACCATTTCCAGCAGTAAGAAATCTCTTAGTACATAAATATGTGGGTGATAAAAGAGCCAATTTGGTTACTACCTTACAAGAATACGATGTAAAAATCAAACCAGCAAGTATTGTGAAAGGTCAAGGATTTTGCAAAACGTTGGCTGGAACATCATTTATTTCCGAAATACCATCTGTAGAGATACAAATGTACAAGGTAAGCCTAAATGATGTTGAATCATTATACGCTGATATCATATTTTATCTAAAGAACGAATATGCTCCTTCAAACCTCGATTATACAAAGAAAAGAGCTCTAAGGTTGAAGGCTAAGCAATATCAGCTCGTGAACGATGTACCTTTTAGGATGAATTATGATTCTGTTCTCCTTAGATGTCTTGAGAAATCTAAAGCTGAAAAGGTGTTGCAGGAACTCCACGATGGACCAGCAAGTGGACATTATGCTGGAGATGCTATTGCACATAAAATCCTCCGTGTAAGCTATTACTGGCCCACACTATTCAAAGACGTGCATAGTTACACAAGGAAATGTAAAGTTTGTCAAACTACTGCTGGGAGACAAAAGAAACCATCATTGCCTTTACAGCCATTCAACATTGAACAATATTTCGATCAATGGGGATTGGATATAATAGGTGAGATCGTTCCTCACTCTTCTAAACAACATAGGTATATCCTTACTGCCATAGATTATTTTACTAATGGGTAGAAGCAGTTCCTCTCAAGACAGCTAATGCTGAAAACATCATTGATTTCATAGATCAGTTCATAATCACCAGGTTTGGTTTACCTTCTGCTTTAATGTTTGATAATGCATCGTATTTTTTTGGCAATGCTATGATTCAATTTGAGCTCAAAAGAGGTTTTAAGCTTAAATACACTGCCAATTATTACCCACAAGGGAATGGGTTAGCTGACTCTACGAATAAAAACTTAATCAGAATCATTAAGTGAACCATTGATCAAACTCAAAAAAGTTGGCACAAGTCTTTAATATATGCTTGATCAGCAAACTGAATAACGTAGAAAGCCTCCATTGGCACTTCTCCCTCTGATTTAGTTTATTGGAAAGAAGTGGTTCTTCCAACTCATCTAGAAATTCCCTCTTTGGCCTTAGTTCAATATATTGATGAAGCAGCAACTTCATCCTTACAACTAAGGCAGCTGGAAATACGTAAGCTAGAAGAGCAATGAGAATAGGTTAAAATAACTCATGCTCATCACCAAGCATTAGTAAAAGCTTCTTTTGATTCAAACATGATATCCAGAAAGTCCTTTCAGATAGGAGATCTAGTTTTAAAATGGGATAAGGCTCATGAGGAAAAGGGCAAGCATACGAAATTTCAATGAATGTGGCTTGGTCCTTTCCAAATTGCAGAAATCATAGGCCCATCTACTTTTATGTTATAGGATTTAACAAGAAAAAGAGAATCTTTACCTGTTAACGGGTAGATCCTCAAAAAATAATTTCCATAGGAGATCATTCCTCTATTTTTGTAGATTAGTTTTTCCTTTATTTTCATAATAAAACCAATTGTAAATGGTTACATTTGGAATTCACAAAAAAGACAAGTATTTCTTTTAGATTTTGTTTTTTCGCTTGTATAAATAGAATTGTTTTAGAAAAATGGTCATTATTATTGAAAGATATAGTCAAAGGCTATAAGCCTAAAAATGATACTAGTTTCAACCTTGTAAATTTTGATGAAAAGCGACCTTTAGTAGGAATTTGTTTTATATTAGTCAAACAAAAGGTATCAATAACAAAACGAATATTCTCTGTAGAAAATCTCTTTCCAAAAAACACTACCATTGTCGTCCAGAGCTATTCTTAAGGAAACAATGACTTCCTCCCCACCTAGGGAATTGTGAGCGTCAAGGAATAATCCAACAATACACTTTAACTTAAAGAATAAGAGGTCTCATCACAAGCCGAATTATCATGATCATAGATATTATAGCTTGCTGACTTTGCCAAAACTGCATACCACAATAGGGCAATGACTCAAGATTGTTGCAATCAAAAGACAAGGGGTCTCATCACAAGCTAGCTTGTTCAGTAAAGCTATAAATCAAGTGAGTGGCACTGTCATAATTTGGCTACCAAACCAAGGCATTGTTCTTTAAGGATTAAAAGAAAATGAAAGCAATAAGTGTGGATATGGATTTCTCTTTGAAAATTGTATATTTCTCCAAGTGGGATATAGGATCATTGCTGGGTAATAGGTAACCCTGTCGAGGCTATAAATGCCTGCTGGAAATAGAGGCTCTACCTACGACAAATGAGCAAATTTAAAACTAATTGATAGAGAAGGCTTTGTTTTTATCTTTATAAACCAAGTACTGACTGATGTAGATACAATGACTAGCTCTAGGAAGTAAATAACCAAAGTTAACATAGAAGAAAAAAACTATCATAGACAGCTAAAGCACAATGTACTTTATCTTTCTATAATAAAGTTTGATTTTCTAGAAAAAATTATTTTTTGGAAGTTTAGAAAATTCAAAAGAAAAGCAAAGATAACTGGTTGTTCCAAGTGAATCGCCAATTGTTGTGGCCAGCAACAACCCCCCTTCTTATTTAGTTTTATCACTAATACTAAATAAGTGGGGACCCTTATTCAAAAATTTAAACAATCGATTAATGCTTGTATTTTCTTTTTCAATAAAATTTACTATCATAAACTTAGGAGAATACCCTTGAAAAATCTAAAAAGACTTAAGTTTTATGATAAGTTAGAATAAAATCATTCCTTAAAGAGAATCGCATCGCAAAAAGATAATGAATGCCTTCCTACAAGTGGAATCTCTAAGATTGCAAAATCACGATGCGAAATAACACATCAAAAGATCCTCATTGCATTGCATGCCTCAACCATTACTTCAACTGAAATGCATCAAACCACCAATATGCGATGGCACATGTTGTAAATTGCATTTCGCAGAAAACACATTAACTAATGATTACCACATGCAACAGATTTGTGATATTGCAATCTGCGACATTGCAATCTACGATATTGTGAAGAAAATCGCAAAATCGCCTTAACGCGGATCTTCAGGGCTCATTGTTCAAAAAATCTTTTTCCACAAACCGATGCCTGGTTATGCACATTAATGTTAATCAATGAGTTAGTTGGCAATCATTAATGAAATATGGTTTTGATCTGATCGAAGAGGCATTTCATGTAAGGCGGTATATTTTATATGTTTTCAGCATTTAAAGCTTTCCTGTCACCTTTTTCTTATCATTATTCTCACCTAATTTGTAAACTGCAGGAGAATATGCCTCTATGACCATTGATAAAGCATCTGAGGTACAATAACTACTGAAAGAGAAAGAAGATCAAATACAAGTTTTGCAATGACAGCTACAACAAGCCAACATGAATAGCGAAGTACAGAAAAAGCTTGAAAGATGATAGAAGGACTTTAAATAAATGCAGATAGGATACCAGAACAATTCGACCGAAAGAGAAAAATAGTTACAGGTTATGCAAGAGATGCACAAGGATGATCCTAAGCTTATATAATTTGTCACATAATCCATTTCCTTAAATGATCAACTACTACAACAATAAGAAACATTGTGCCAAAGAATATCACAGTGGAGCTCTTATTGCGAAACAAGTGACAGAATTACTAATCAAGTTGTCAACTTGCAAAATTATTATGATTTAATTGATAAAAGAGTTATTGAATATTTGGCTTGGTAGGAAACAAAGGAAGGGAAAAAGGTCGGCACACCAATAATCAATGACACCCACAAAGAAATGCTCTTTAATAAGTGGGATGCACAGATCATGAAAGCAGAACAAGTGGTAAAAGAAGCGACCACAGCAGCAAATATTGTCATTGACTGCATCAATGAAAATTTACACAGGGAAAATCTGATCTAAGAGACCACTCCAGGATATCTACCAAATGTATAACATCTATAGATAAGCTTGAGACAGAAGGCTCAAGAAAGGGCATAATCCATCGAAAAGTTAACCAAGTTGAATTGGGATTCTTACTGGGCGTACTTGGTAAAACCACATAGCCAGTGGATGACTCTCAAATGTATCTTCAATTCTGCCGAGAAGATGGCATCAACACTTGCCGATTCCGTTTTCGCAGGACAACTAAAGTTTGAAGTCGGCCAACCAACTCTCCTCAAGCAAATGCTAAATGCTTGTGATTACAAGGAATAAATACACAGATAGTTAGTTGTTAGTTTTAGTTGTAGATTCAGTTTTATTTTAATTTTTCTTTATTTTTGCCTAAAATGAGGACAGTCATTTAAACCGCATCCTACATTTTTGTACTAAATTATTTTTAGATTTAGTTAGTAGTATTTAAACCCTTTTCATTCATTTAGAGAAGGGTTCTGAAATTTGCCAAAAACTTGTCCTCATAACATGCTCTTTTGCACTTGATGAATGAATGGAATGGGATTTATTGATATCTACGTTTAATATCTACTACTGATGTTTCTCTTTTGTACTCTTGGTGGATGTTGGATTAAGAAGACATAAATCATTATTGCTTGAAGCTCATGAGTAGAACTAGTTATAAAAATGGCACTTTTATCTCTTAACTATTTATGCTTATGTATTAAGGTGATATTCATTTTCATTTATTTATATATGAATGTGTGAATGCTTGAGTTATCATTTGGCACTTCTGTATGGTAATATCTATTTATTTATGCTTAATATATGAGTAGCTTATTATGTGATATGTTTTTCACATTTGTTTCGTCTAACTTTTTATATGAAATGGTTTATCTTTATTAAATTCTTTTCTCATAGCAGTTGAATGATCTTTATTACCAATTTTTATTTGAAATCATTTTAGATCGCATAACGGAAAGATTAAATCTCGGGTTAGTTTAGAATTAGATATTTCTATTCATTAGAATACAATTTCATGTTGTTAGATTAGATTTAGAATAAAATCATTTTACTTAGGAATTGTTAGAAAGGAAATATCAATTCTCAACACACACACACATATATTGGGAAACTGGTCCCATATCCCCAATTGGACCCACTATACCAAACATAAAAGAAGCTGCTAACAAAGGTTCGGACAGGGTGGGTATCCACCTTGTTGTAGACCCAATTTTTGGGGCTTCAACGGAATGACAACAACATCTTGGAGGAAATTTCTTCATAAAAATATATTGGAACTCATATGCATTGTAAAATCGATTGGAATCATATCATCAAGGAAAGGATAAATGGAAGATCAAAATATTGTTACGAGCTTGCAAATAATTTTAATTCAATAGATCTTTGGATATGGGATTTAAAAATAAACTCCCCTTCAGAATATTGTCACTCCTTTTATTCCACATGTATGAGGTTTGGCTTTGCAGTATCTCTACTGTGTCATAAAGGAAGGTAGAGTAAGTCCAAAAGAATTTTATAACCTAAAATTTCAAAATAAATGAAAATACATGTATTTTATCTTCTTGATTGAGACAAGTGTTTAACCCATTCAAAGCATGTTTATCACTAGGCATCTAATTTATAATAAGAATTTAAATAACATGCAATAGAAGATGTTTCCTAAAATTGTGACATATGGGGGGTGTGGCGAGGAAGTTGATGGAGGATAGAAGTGTGGAGAAGTAACATACCCATTTTCATAATATTTTTCTTCTATATTTGTCCTCTAATATTGTTATTACTCTCCTTAAATTATCTACTAAGTGTCACTTAGGCTATATGTAACTTGGATTCACGACTCTCCTAGTTTCTCTTACATTAATAATGAGTTAGTAAAAACAATTTTCCTTGGTATAACATATTTTTCAAGAACCTCTTCATGATAATTACCTCTTCTATCCATTAAGGAGATCCTTCATATATATTTACTTTATCCCTATTAATAAATTTAGCTTTTTATATTCCTAGCCAAGGCTCACATAAGAACTGCACACCTTATTAAATCATTAACCATATACAACCTATATACTACAATCCAATCTCAAGTGCATTCATATTTTCTTACTTATGGTTTCATATGGGATTTTAACTATGGTATATTACATTTATTGGATCTCTCATTTATGATTAACATGGCAGGAATTATGGACTTCACCTATATGATAGCCTTCATGCGACGATGATCACACACTCTTCACATGACCATTGTTCCATTTTGTTTCTAACGGTGGTGGTTTAGTCCTTGATCAACAATGGTTGTGATTCCGAGTGCGAAATACTAGTTGTACTTCACTTTGGAATGCATTGTTTGAGTTTCATTTTGTTATTCGACTGTAGAGGAGCACTGCCTCAAGATTTTCTATGTCACAAGGCTTTTCCAATTTCTAGTTCAAATTGTTTGGCCCTTTAGCTTTGATTAACCCTTCGGTTCTCATACTCGTGATTTCATCTATCGTAGAGAGCTCCTATTTTCATATCTTAGGTATACAATGAGATTTTCGTAGGAAATTTCTTATTATATTATTCCCTTGTTTGTATTTGTTATTTAATTAATTTTTTGTCGAGGTTCATTATAGGGTAATGACAACATGGAAATTATATGAGGGTTCTTGTTTATTCTTCTTTTGAGTTAAGGGTCTAAACCTTCCTTCATACCTTTCACCTCCTATGGAGTCTTCCCAATAATTGACCATGCCTTTTATCACCTCAAGGAGACATTTATCTACTTATAAGTGACTAGGGGATTTTATAATCTATGTTTCTACATAATATTTTAATTTAATTTACAAGTCTTAGTTATCTTATGTTATAGGTGAATATGGATACCCCGAATTCGAACATTGCAGCTATAGGTAATATTTCTTTTATTCATTCAATTTTATCCAATTAAATTATAGAGTATGAGTAGTAGGGTGTTAACATTTCTCTATTTCTTTGATTTAAGACATAGGTAAAGGGTTAAAATACATATATCTAGAGGCCGACCCAATTTACTTTTGAATGGATAGCTTTTCTATCCTAGCTTAAAATTATGCTTTTTTTTTACATGCATTGGTGCATTTCTTAGATTAACTCAATAGTTTACCAGAAGGGTTTAGTTGGTGCTCAAGTTACCTTATGAGACCTCATTACCCTTATATATAAATTATCTTCTGCCATTAACTGAGTTCTCTTCTCGATTTCACAAAGGGGCAGTCACTGTGTGGAATTGTAGGTGTAATTTTGGTGTTCTTGCGATTTTATCAAATATTTTTCTTCTTGTATGGTCCAGGGCCTGACATATGGTGCCACAATAATTACAGGGTAAAATTTCTACTAGAATAGCCTCATCAACCCTACAATATTATTCTGGTGTTTTGGGGACACAATTGTTAAAACCTGTTGATGCCTCAAAAATCGCTGCATCAACATCAGGGAAAACCACCCAGTCCAGACCTTAAAGGCAACTCTTTTTCCATTTGGTGTGGTGGCTCCGACTGGATATAATGGGACCAGTTTCCTAATGGTTTGTAAACATGATGGATAAGTGGTTGATTTTCTATTATCTAATGATAATGGAAGGATGATTTATTCTATAATGCAAAAATAATAAACAACTTAATCTATCCCAAGAAATTTCCAATTTAGTGTAACTTTTGATGATCTTTATTTACAAATAGGCATATAGATGACTCCATTGATAAAAAAATATATTCATTCATATGATAATTACTTTTTTCAAATAGTTGAATGAAGTGATCATTTAAAACAATATTACACTATTCGTCATATATCATTGACATAAATATGATTGAATGAATAACACTCCTTAAACATTCAATAGTGATAAGTATAAGGATTGTTGTTAAAACACATACATATATCCAATGATAGCAAGATTAAATAAATGTTGATTCATATAAAAGAATGTAGAAAAGACATAGATAATAGTACCATATGTAATTTGGATCCCTCCCAATATCAATCGCATTCAGATTCTGTCTTCTAGCTTAGAAATACTTTCAAAAAAAAGCAATAGTGCATATCTCATGAAAGCATTCTTCATTAAAATTCAGAATATAGGCCCAGTCTTCATAAAAAATATATCGCAAGAACAATAGTGCGACTTCCCAATCCAATTTTTATACAAAAATTTAGGACCCTTTCTAAAGACATGAAAGGGTCTATAAATACTATCTAAGCTAGTTAATTATGAAATAAAAGTGCTATTAGGTGGTATAACCAAATCATGAAGATCTCCTTGAAATAGGTCTGTTTGCAGTCGGTAGCATGATTCACTGTTTCGGCGATCATCCTTTGGCTTGAGCTGGCAGATCTCAAGCATTGGTTGCAATTCTGGAGGGCGACTCAGACGAGAATGCAATTGAGCTGAATATGTAGCATCATGAATTTTGGGAATCATGTAATCGATTGCATTAGTTAAACATTTGAGTGCTGCCCTTTGATTGTATGGTTTAACTAGGAAGAACCAAAAGGTGTCCCAAGTTAAACTTTGGATGCCTGCGATTAATATTTCTTTCTTTTCCAATTCCTGGTTGCATGTCTGTTCCAATGCTTTGGTTGACGAAAATTTACCTAGAGTGCACTATGAAATCAAATTAGATAGATAAAGAGTATCATTGATTAACTCAATCAAATTACTGGTTGTTGTTTTGCATCTTGAAGTTTCCCTTTCTAATTTCATCAATTGCCACTGCCATTCTAGGAAGAGAATCTCCTTGTGTGATTCTAGAATTTTAGGCAGATTTGTAGCTTGCCCTTCACTGGTTTCTTGCCAAGCAAGAAAGTTGGTTAAAGTCTCATCGGCCTGTTCCAAATTTTGCCTGGCATCAACTGATCTGCCAATCATTGATGAAGCAATCTCATAGAGGGGCTCCACAAGGGAAATATTATGACATAGTAAATTTAGCTGCTTAATCAATGGTTTATTGATCTGGAGAGCCTCAGACCTAAACTCTGCTGGTTGAGGAAAACTCTTGAAGTTCTTTATCTGTTGTGATAATTGAGTGATTTGCTCATCTTTTGTTTTACTCATCTGTTCATTCATTGTCTTTAGCTTGGCTAATGTTGTAGATAATTCCTTTTGTTTCTGCATTGCACTTTGGTTTATCCTGTATTTCTCCTTGAGAAATTGCTCGTTTAATTGGTTGTTCATCTACTACTGTGCTGTTAACTGCTGTTCTAATTGCTCTATTTTCTGTTTTCTTCCATGTAGGAATTTACAGGGTAAGTTCCTCAGACAGAACACCAAAGGACACCGCTCACAAATAGATCACAGATCAATACACTAGTATTTTTGATGTGGTTAAAACCATCAAAGAGGGAAACAGTCCATGGCCTGAGCCAACACGGCCACTTCAGGAAATTTATTAATAAAAGAACGAAATTTTACATAAGCTTCTCTCATGAACAATTAACCTACAAATGACCCTCCATGCTCTTTAAATAGAGATCATGGACCAATCGAGTGTTAAGCCATGGATCAAGTGTCAGTAATACCGAGGAGAGAATGAACCGTCGGATCACTACATATCATGACCGTCGGATTATAAGTTACAAAATGTACAACGGTAAAGAAACACACTTTACCTAACTCTATACCTAACTCTAGACCAAGTTGAAATTAACTATTTCCTATGTGTCGGAATATCCTAACATTCCCCTTAAGAACAACTTGGGATAGGATTGAAGGATTTACAAATATGACACAATAGGAGAAGGAAGGAGGCACTAGAGCCTATCCCCCCTTAGTGACAACTTCCTGAACTCCAACCATAAATCGAAGTTTAGTGAACTTCGCCTCTGTGAGAGCCTTTGTGAAGATGTCTGCAACTTGATCATCTGTTGAACAATATTGCACGTCAAGAACATGGTCATGAATGAGCTTTCTGATGAAGTGCATGTGTAGTTCAATGTGTTTGCTTCGCTGATGCTGAACTGGATCTTTGCAAAGCTGAATGGCACTTTGATTATCACACCAAAGTGTAGTCGGATGCTGCTGCTGAAAGCCAAACTCTGATAGGATCTGACGAAGCCACAAGGCTTCCTTACTAGCTTCTATAGCACCACGATACTCTGCTTCTACTGAAGAAAGAGAAATGGCACCTTGTTTCTTGCAAGCCCATATAATAGGTCATGAACAAAGAGTGAACACATAACCGACAGTAGACTTCCGATCATCAGGGTCACTAGCCCAACCGGAATCAGTGAAACCAACCAATAGAGGAGATGTTTCGGCACTGTAAAATATGTCTAGGATCTCTTAGGTCCTTAATTACAACATCGTGAGGTGAAAATTCAATGATTTTACCTTCACCTAAATGAGTTATCTGATATATAGATAGAAGGTTGCAGGATAGGGTTGGAACACATAATACATCATTAAATTGACCATTGTCTATATGAACAGTTCCAGTCCCTACAACACTAAGATATCTATCATCATCAACATATATATTTTTAGTGTTACAATCATTTAAAGAGGAAAACATGGCTTTGCTTTTGGCCTTGTGATAAGAAGCTCCAGAATCAATGAGCCACTCATGAGAATGAGAGGAAGAAGATACATTTAGTGCATAGCCAAACCGAGATGCTTGACCACCACATATAGAAAGTGCCATTCCTGAAGATGAAGTTGAAGTTGAAGAGTGCTCCAAATGGATGTTATGCTTCTTCATTGCTGCTTCCAAGGCTTCCATCTTCTTAAAGCATTTGGATTCTAAGTGGCCATCTCGATTACAAAAGTGGCAATGTCTATAAATCTTCTTCCCTTTGTTTTTATTTGCCTTATCATTCTGGTGAAATGATTTTTCATTTTGAGGCTGAAATTTCTTAGGACCCTTGTTTGGTTTAGGACCATTCCTTTTAGGATACGACCTCTTAGGATTCTTTGAATTTGGTTGCTGCTGGGCGGCTAACGCTTTCTTAGAAGAGTTTCCAAGATTAAGAAGACCAAGGTGTAAGAGTTTTCCTTGTTCTCTTATTAAAGAATCACAAAAAGAATCAAAGGAAGGGGGCTTGTAGGTTTGTCCTTGAGAAATGAAGGCTTCTCTTGTAACATGGAAGGTGGAAACAAACATAGAGTAGGCTGCTCCCAAATTAGTAAGAATGGAATACATAAGGTTACTATCTTCTTTCTTAACCTTAACACCTTCCAAGATAAGTCTAAGGGTCTTGAATTTGGACAAGAAATCTTCAATGCAAGAAAATTATTGGGGTCCAATGTAAGCAACTCATTTTCAGGTTGATGGGCTCTCTGTTCATTTGTGATTCCAAAAAATTTAGTAATCTGCTTCATTGCTTCATCGGGAGTATCAAGTTCTGCAATATGGAATCTAAGATCTGGAGAAATAGACATCCCTATCAACCCACGTGCCTGATCTTGCCTATTTTCCCATTTAGCTGCCTTATCTTCATCTTTCGATTTGGTTTCTTGGTCTGAGGCTATTCTGTAAAGACCTTTACTTTTAAGTAAATCCACAATGTAGGACCACCATTGGAAGTAGTTGGTGCTGTCAAGAATAACTTGGAATGGACTTTCCATTTTAACAGAAAATGAAGCTATATATGCTCAAACTAAGTGTTACAAGGTAAGTTCCTCAGACAGAACACCAAAGGACACCGCTCACAAATAGATCACAGATTAATACACCAGTATTTTTGACATGGTTAAAACCCTCAAAGAGGGAAACAATCCATGGCCTGAGCCAACGCGGCCACTTCAGGCAATTTATTAATAAAAGAATGAAATTTTACATAAGCTTCTCTCTTGAACAGTTAACCTACAAATGACCTCCATGCTCTTTAAATAGATATCATGGACCAATCGGGTGTTAAGCCATGGATCAAGTGTCGGTAATACCGAGGAGAGAATGAACTGTCAGATCACTACATATCGTGACTGTCGGATTGTAAGTTACAAAATTACATAGTAAAGAAACACACTTTACCTAACTCTATACTAGACCAAGTTATACTTAACTATTTCCTATGTGTCTGGATATCCTAACATTCCAGATACCTATGCTTCCAATGAAACAATTATTTGGTCCTTTATTTTAAGTAAATTGCTCACTTCTGACGTTTTATCCATAGTAGCTGCCGGGTGGGCCCCGGCATACTAATAAATTTTTGTGAGGTCTTTGGAAGGATTAAATTCTTCTTTCCATACTACATTAGCCATATCTATCTATGCAAGTAAAAGGGAAGATTGATCAAGCCTTGTCTTTTTCCTTTGTCTTTTTACTACAACCCTATGCTTAGGACTGTAAAAGACATCTAATGGTGGTATTTCTTCTATCTACAAAACAATTTCATCTGATGGATCTTTAGGAATTATCTCTATATCTTTGCTTATGGGTAGGTCGCCGGTTCCTTTAGTAGGAACTGTACTTGTTGCTGTCTTGTGACTAATTGTCACTTGAGGTATACTAAAACCCTGTGAATTCTCAGGATTGCTTATAATGGAATCGAACGATTGCCATTCTTTAAGGAGCTTGGGATCAATTTGAGTATTTATATCCATGTGTTCACTGCTTTTTTCTTATTCTTTCTCCTACTCTGTCTCTTTTCCTTTCTCGGGAATTTTTTCCACAGTAGGAGCTTTGTCACCAGTTTGTTGTTCAAGCTCGCTTGACTGGATTGTTGGGGTGGTAACTAATAATTCCAGAGGCAGAGTTTGCAACCTCTTTTCTCTGAGCCTATTGAACAATTCTAGCCCTTCATCTTTGTATATGATCCTGACCAATGTTTTTACCTGAGATACTGTTTCTGCTGAGGAAAATAGGTCATCAAATTCATCCTTTTCATGATCAAGCTTTGCAAGTTTAGCTTGTTCAAGAACATTATAGGAAACTTTTCTAGGATCATATTGTCTGTTGGGGATGGTTGCAAGATTGAGAATTTGTATTTTTTTGCCTCCTTTTCTGCGTGTTTGTAATCATGAAGAGTGTAAACACTGCATCTTAGAGGAAATGTAGGCCATACCTATTTCTTAGAGTTTCTAAGAGTTTTGGATGTCCCTTCTCTTGTTGTTTGGTAGGCCAATTCCCGAGCTAACAGCTTATCCGATACATACAGAGGAAGGACATGGGGTCTTGTAAGGCTACCAAAAAGCCTTATATAAGTGAACTTGTCTTCTTCGAACCAATTACCAACTACAGTCAAGTCTATCCCTGCTTCCTCAGAAATCGTCGGGGCAGGCTTATCAAAAATATCATAATAGACGGGCAACATAAAACCATTGCAAATTCTATACAAATTATCCCTTTAGTGAGTTTCCCATAACATTTGATGATAAATATGGATTTCCTTTGGGTCTTGGGGAGTCCATCTCCATCTGAGTACCGGATATTCAGAGTTAAAACAAAGAGTGTCCATAATATAAGCACTGTAATATAAAGGGGGAATGGTCCTGGTAGTTTTACGTTTATTTGATCTGAACTCAAGAATTGTTGTGGCTAATTTTTCGGACAAAATTTTTTCCCAATCCATCACATAACTATTGGTTGTTGCTTCCATTAAAGGGACCATTTCAATGGTGAATTTAGAAGAATCGTGTATCCCCCATATTCTACACATCAAAGCCCCGACATAACAGTAAGGAGAAGCCAATGAGTCCACCGAGTACTTACCTAATGATTAATGTTTGTGCTTCTCAGGATTATGTCTCCACTTCTTAATCAGGGCCGATTCTATCTCATTTTCATTTGCAAATTTTTCCAAGAAGGCTTCATTGTACTTCTTTTCAAGTTCAAGCAAGTGATACATTTTTCCTTAGATCATTAGGTTGGAATGAGCCAAAAATCCTCCCGTCAATTGTGCAAAACATTCTATTTGAAACTAGAATTTCCTCTACTATGCATTTCACTACGTCAGTGTATGGAAGAATCTTTTCTCGTGCTACTATTTTGTGCAAATATGAACAAGCTAAATATTTGAGAGATGCTTCAGATTTGCTTGTTGAGTTAGCTATGGCTTCTTCTAATACTTCCTCAGGATCCTCTGCTTAAATTAAATTGTAAATTCTCTCCCAACTAGTATTTCCAAGGCTGAGGCATGTAGTGTCTGAGATTAACTCTTTTTTTCTTGGCCCTGGATCCTTGGCTCACTGCACTACTACTGTAGGAGCTGTAGCTGCAGATTTCTTTGATTTCTTCCCCATTTGTTTCAAATTTCTTATTTCAGCAGAGCTCTACACAAGTGATGGGAATAGTGTGATACAGAGAAATGATGCTATAGGAAAATATGAAAATGAAAATGAATTACATCGATTAGCAGGTGATAATGGATCACAATAAGATCATCGCGGATAAAATCTAATGAAAAGATCTACTCTTAACTGCTTCATTGATTAGCCTCTTAACCTATCAATCATGGTAAAGGAGGTTTTAAATGTCCATCATGTCGTTTATATGACGAATGATTCATTCAATCGTGGCTTAGATTTCTTTGGCAGATAATCAGAAGTAAACCGCAAATCAGCGATGGGTAATGTGAAAGGAAAGGCTTTAATATTTGTTTTTAAACATTTCTGATCACCGAAAGGTGATATAATGCATGCAAACCTTTTAAGTATGTTCTCCAGATATGTGCCTTATTAATGCATCACAATCGGGGAATGCATTTGGGTTTTATTACCATGTCAATGTGATTTCGCTGATCGTCGATTGTGATGTGCTTTATCACATCAGAGGATTCGAGTGTGCCTTTAATCATGTGTTGACTTGTTATTTCCGATTGTCGATGGCGATATGCTTTATCGCATCGGAGACATCAAGGGGGCTATTTCATTGTGCTGTTTGATTTTCCTTTCCTGATATCTGATTGTGATTACCTTTTCGGATTGGAGTGAATTAATGTGTCTTTATATATGTTTCCCTTGTTATTCCGATATGCGATCTTGTGATCGCTTTATCACAATAACATAGAACTTTATAATTTTTTAAAGACCCACTTTATTCCTATTCAAAAAAAATTTAAAGTACTTCATTTACGTTAATCCTTTTGATAAGGGTTTTTCTTATGATGGGTTAATACCAATTTATTCACACATCTAAGTTTATTTTAAAAGGGACCCATTTCATATTATGATTTTGTATAAATATTTTATGAAATGGGGGGCTGTTGTATAGCACAACAATTGGTGCTTCATTGGGAGAAACAATTATCTCTGAGAAATTAATTAAACTACTTAAACTTTCTTAACCTTGAAACCTTACCTGATAGAGAAAATCTAATATAACTAGGTGATCATAAATTCTAAACATAATGATAACGATTTTTGCTATTTGCTTCTGTTTTTAGAATTAAATACATTCTAAGCTTTAAGTAAACCTTATTTGGTTGATAATGATGAAACATAAGACTTTCCCAACTTAGATTTTCTAATAACTCCTTTGTCATAGGTAGAGCCTCTACTGGCAGCAAATGTCTATAGTCTCGACAAGGTTACCTTTTAATGATTTGATCATTCATTATTCCATCCATTTCAGAGTATAATTGAAAAGAATGAATCCAAAAGATATGTTTCCATATGTTTTGTATTACTTTTTTCTTTTTTCCTTATTTTGTAAGATAGAAAGCCATTGTCCTGGTTTGGTGGCCAACTCTATGACAATGCCATTCACTGGTTGTAATTTAATTCAACAAGCTGGCTCGTAATGAGGCCTCTTGTCTTATAATTATAAGCCATTACCCTATTTTGGTATGCAGTATTGGTAATGTCAGTTGAACTATTCTCATATGATCATGGTAAGCAGGCTTATAATAAGACCTCTTATCTTTTATATCAAATATATTTTAGAATTGCACTGTGAGTAATTATGAACTTTGATGGATGGGATGAACAATTTTCTCCTTAAGAGAATATGGATGACATAGTAAGAGTTGAAGATGCTAAGATTGAATCAGTCTCTGTTTTGTATTGATAACCGTTTTTAGGCTTTTTAAAACATTAAAATGATTTATAGTAGTTCTAAGTTTTGAGAGGATTTCACAAAAATAAAACAGGGGTATTCAGAATCTAAATATACCTAATTTCCTAGAATTTTGCTTTTCCTTTAAGGTTTCCATTTCTTAAAACTAAATATCAAAACTATTTTCTTTTGAGTAACTTTTTCAATATAGCAAAGACCAATGAGAGGCTTTTTACAACATTATTTTCCTAGGATTTTAAAAAAATTAAATTATGCATACAAATCCTGTTGAAAATTGAATATTTGCAAAGGGAGAAGGGGTTACCTCCTCAATTGAAGAATTTTTTCAAGATAAGGCCATTAACAGGAAGAGAATATTTCTTTCCTGATAGATCTTGCAATATGAATGTAGAAGGGCCTACCTTTTCACTGATTTGGAATGGTCCAAGCCACATTTTCTGGAACTTAGTGTGTTTTCCTTTATCCTCATGGGCTTTATGCCACTTTAAAACTAGATCACCAACTTGTAAATGTTTTGAGCCAGTTGAAGTTGTATCAAAAGATGACTTAATAATCTGTTGATTTTTTGCATATATAATTCGGGCTTTTCTCTCTCTTCTTCTAATTTTAGAATTTGATCACGTCTAAGTTGAATAGAAGATGAGGGATTCTCTTCGATAAACTGCACTAAAGCTAGTGATAGAAGTACTAAATTTGTTGGTATCATAGCTTCCTTTCCATATAATAGATTAAATGGAGAAGTACCTATGGAGGCTTTCTGTGTTAGTTGGTCAGCCCATAGTGCAAATATCAAAGATTTATGCCAGTTTTTATGATTCTGCTCAATAGTTCTCATTCTCTTAATGATTTTGATAAGATTTTTATTGGTAGATTCTGCTAAAACATTACCCTGAGGGTAGTAATTCGCAGAATACTTCAATTTAAATCCCCTTTTGATAGCAAACTCAAATACAGTTTCCTGAGAAATAAGATGCATTATAAAAAATAAGAGCGTTTGGGACACCAAACTTGGTAATAATGAACTGATTTATGAATTCGATGATTTCCTCAGAGTTTGTTGTCTTCAAAGGAATTGCTTCAACCCACTTAGTAAAGTAATCAGTAGCTGTAAGGATATACCTATGCTGCTTGGATGAATGTGGAGTGATTTCTCCAATGATGTCCAATCCCCATTGTTCAAAAGGTTGTTCAATGTTGACTAGTTGCAAAGGGAAAGTTGACTTCTTTTGTCATCCACTAGTGGTTTGACAACTTTGGCATTTCCTTACATATTCATGAGTATCTCTAAACAGGGTGGGCTAGTAATATCCAGCATGAATGATTTTGTGAGCTGTTGTATCAGCTCTAAAATGTCCTCTTGCTGGTCCATCATGTAGCTCCTGCAAGACCTTTTGTGCTTTAGGTTTTTCTAAGCATCTTAACAAAATTGAATCATAATTTCATCTAAATAATACATCATCTACAATTATGAAGTTTTTTGCTTTCAATCTTATGGCATGTTTGTTTTTATAGGAAAGATTAGAAGGAGCATATCCATTTTTCAAATAGAAAATCAGATCTTCGTATTGAGATTCAAGATCAGTGATACTTATCTGATTGATTTCTTCAGTATCTTTTGTATCTTGATGTTCCTAAATATTGGATGCTCCTGCTAATAACCTGCAAAAACCTTGGCCTTTGACAATCTTTGCTAGTTTGATTTCCAAGTCATATTCTTGTAATGTTGTGACCCAATTTTCTCTCTTTTCTCCTAATTCCCTTTGAACTAGTAATTGTCTTACTGCCAAAAAAGGGGCTATAACTTTTGTGTGAGCTTTTAAGAGAAAGGGTCTATAGTATTTAATGGATTTCTACACATCAAAGGCTTTTTTTTCAACTTCTGAGTAATTAATTTCAGCACCTTGAAGGTTTGAGCTATAAATGAGATTGGTGCTTCCAAGTTTTGATCGTTGATTTATGTCAACACTGCTACATAAGATGAATCAGATGCAAGGGTATATAGCATGAAATGATTTGAAAAATTAGGAGTGCTTAAAGCAGGGGCATTTATGATTGATTGTTTGATGGAATAAAATGCCTCTTTTTCTGCAGGACCCCATTTAAACACCGAATTTTTCTTGATCATGGTTTTTAATGGCAAAACAATTTGGGAAAAATCTGGGACAAATCTTTTTACAAAATTAATTTGACCTAAAAATGATTCCATGGATTTTTTTAGTATGAGGGAATGGAATATCAGAAATCTCTTTAATTCTATCTGGATCAATATAAATACCATCTTTTGAAACAATGAAGCCCAAGAGCTTACCTTGATTAAGAGCAAAAAATGACTTCTTTGGATTGAGTGAGATACCATACCTTTTACAGCATTCAAAGATTTGTTTCAGATCATGTAAATGATTTGATCTTTTCTTGGAAAATACAGTAATATCATCTAAATATAAAACTACTGATTTATTGATCAATCCTTTGAATGATGTGTCCATCGCTCTTTGGAATGTAGCTCTAGCATTGATAAGACCAAAAGGCATTTTTTGGTAGGCATAAGTTCCCCACTTGGTTCTAAAGGTACTCTTAATTCTGTCATCAAGGTGGACCAATATTTGATTATATCCTGAAAAACCATATAAGAAGGACATTAATTCAGAACCAGCTACTGAATTGAGTGTCTGCTCCATGGTAGATAAAGGGAAGTTATCCTTTTGGCTTGCTTTGTTAAGATTTCTAAAGTCGATACAAATCCTAATGTTGGCATTTTTCTTTCTTACTGGCACCATATTGGACACCCAGTTTGAATGTTTAACAAGAAAAATTATCTTAGCCTTCAAGAGTTTGTTTAGTTCAACCTTTCTTTGACTCTCTAAATTAGGATGAATCTTCCTTAACTTCTGGTTTTTGTTCAGAAAGCATTGGAATAGTATGCTAAATGATAGATGTGTCATATATTTTCAAGTCATCATATTTCCAAGCGAAGACATTTTTATACTTATGCAATAATCTAATGAATGCAATTCTTTCTTCTGAAGAAAGTCCTAATCCCAAATTAATGTTTCGAGGATTATCCTTAGTACCAAGGTTTATCAATTCAAATCTCAAAGTAGAACTCTGGAGCTTTGAATTAGTAACCTGTTTAAACCCATCCTTGATGTCATATAGATCTTCAAGCTTAACTACTGGTTTAGGTATTGAGTTTTCTTCAATCTTTGCCTTCATTTGAAGGTCATGGTCACTTTCATCAATAATTTGATCATCATAGGACTTGTTAGAAGTTAAGAAGTTTAGAATGTCTTCATCATGATTGAACACTCACCCATTAGTGACATTATCAGGAATTGATGGTATAAAAATTAACTCTACTGAAAATTTGTCTAGGCTATAATCTTCAGATGGAAGGAGCTTGGAGCAACATTAGCTAGTAAATCTGTTGCTGCATTTTGTGATCTAGGGATGGGAGAAATATTGAATGCTAAAATTTGAGATATAAGATCCTGTACCAAAGACTAATAGTGTTTAAGGTGACTAGAAAGGCAATGAATAGTATTTCTGACTTGTTTTATAACAATTTTTGAATCACTGAACACTTTCAAATATTGAACTTTGAGACCAATTTCTTTGTAGAGTCCTTGGATTAAGGCTTCATATTTAGATGTATTGTTTGTGCATTCAAATTCTAACTTGCATCATAACATGGTCTTTTCCCCTTCAGGACTAACCAAAATGCATCCTGCTCCTGCACCTTCACTAGATTTAGACCCATCAAAGTATAATGCCCAAAACAAAGATTTATCTACAGTTTTATATACAGTTTTCTCAGCAACATTAACACTTCTTGATGTGTTTGTTTGTGAAAAGTTTTCAATTTGAGATGTGAAATTATTAACTGAGAAAAGTGATGGTCGGGCGGTGAAATTTCCGAAGAATGATTCGAATGAGTAATTTCCCAAAATACTATTATTGAATGTTATTGGTTGATTTTCTTGTTCGAATTCAGTAACAATATGGGTCATGTATTTCAAATGATCAATCTTGATTTGATTTGGCTTTCCTTTATAAGGGAGCTAGATATGAGACCAATCGGTGGAAATATAACCATGAAGTTTCTCAGACCAGTCTCTACTCAAGATCAAGCCATAGAATTCAAGTATATCAGTGAATAAAATATCGATTGTCTAAACCACTCTTGGATCAGCTGATAACCTAATAGTAATTGAGTTGATTTCTCCTAAAACCTGAACCGTAGTTCAATCCAACTATACAATATGAATTGCAGACTTTTGGGGTTCAATGTTCAGTTTAGAACAAACTGAAGCTGACATTATATTAGAGAAAGCCCCTGAGTCAATCAAATAGTTGTGTAGATTTCTATTATAGATCTCATAGCTTAAGAGAAAAGGAGGAGTATGGGAACTGGATCTATCCCCAATTAAAACAACATTAGTAGCTTCTACTCTACTAGAAGGTGGTTTGCTTGTCTCATTAGTAGCTTTAGACAATACAACATTTGGAAGAGGAGATGAAGGTACAACATCTAACTTTTTAAGTAGCAATTTTTGTTGATGTTTGAGTTTACTAAGCTCAAACATAGTGATATTTGCCTTTGTCTTCTTCATGTCTTCAATAATGTTGTAGTCAATCGAATCTGTAAATACTAATGTTTTTGATGTTGGAGGTGGATTCAAAGCTGATGGTTGATTTTGGGAAGGTAAGGCTGTAGATTTCTTTGTGGGAACCATTTCTTTGGTAGCAGTAGTACCTGTATTCCTTTTCTTTTGAGTTATTTGAACAGGTTTAGGAGTACCCTTACTCTTGGTAGTTACAGGGAAAGCTTCCTGTTGATTTTTTGTATCAAAATTAGGCAAAATAAAGTCCCACATCCCATGACATTCTACTGTCTCTTATTCCTTAGGTTCTTTCGATGATAAAACTATTTCTTCTTCCTCTTCCTCTTCGGGATACGAATATGTATTGGATATAGCATTTGGTGGCTTTAACTCCGGTTTTTTGATGTTTCGAAATGGCCTTTGGGTTGAAGTCTAAGCTACTTGTCTTTTGATTTCTACCATTTCATTCGACATAGTCTTAAGAACTTTTTGGAGACCCTCCATCTCATATGGGTCTTTAGAAATTTTCTTCTTTGAATCATCCTTGAAAGATACTCTTTTGGATTTCCTATCTTCAAGAGCATCTTTCTTTTCGAAAGAAATAATGTGTTCCTCTACAGCAAGTGCCTCTTTCAAGTTTTCAGCTAGAGTTGGTTTTGCAGCTCTATATATAAAAATAGCTATATTTGAAGTTAGGGCTATTATATACCATTCACTTCTGGTTTTCTCACTTGGTTTAGAGGCGGTTGGAATCTTAATAAAGAGTTTATTAAATCAGGAGTTGAACTCGTTTATAGGTTCTTTAGATTCTATCCTAAGATTCGAGAGATCATTGATTAGCATTGCTAGGGATCTATCATCACCATACTTAGCCAGGAACTGCTCTTGAAAAATGTTCCAACTTTTAATGGATCCAAAGGGCAGGGAAAAATACCAAGACCTAGTTGATCCTTATAAGGTATAAGGGAAAAGCCTAACAACAACATCTTCCTCTGTCACTCCTTTTAACTTAACTGCCAACATAAAGTTGTTAATATGCTCATCGGCTTGTATTCCTACATCTGGATTAAACTTCGGTAACCATTTTTCAAGGTGTGTTGGCAATGGATGTAATGGTGCAGGCATCGTGACTGCGCCAAGATTATTCCATGGATTCTAAGCCATTGTAGAACTAATACTAGTTGATATTGCCGATGAAGTTCCAGATGGCTGGGAAGGAGATGATATTGAAGTTAGAGATGGTTGAGATGTTGAGGTTCCTGATCCCCGAGGTTCCTGATCCCTGTTGAGCAACAATGTGTAATGGAGGAGTGGATGGCTAACTTCACACTGGAGAAGATGAAATGGATGATGATGAGATAGTTTCACTATCATATCCTTCAGTGGTTTTTCTTTCCCTTTTCCTTTTAGGTAGGGGAACTCAGTAGGTTCAATGCCAAGCTTCCCACTCTGAAGTCTGGTGAGATGGTGAGGTGGAATGAATTGTGAAGTCTCACTGCCTTGAGATACCTCAGATTTCTATGGTGATATCGAAAAGCCTTGAATTTTATGGATAAGTGAGTAATCTTCTGGAGACTCTGGAGTCAGTCGTTCTAGGATATGTTGGGGTTGAGCAGTGGTAGTTGACTCCTGTTCTTCTCGTTTGAAGACTGGAGTCCCAGCATGCAAAGGAGAGGTCGGAGGTGAGGTGGAGGGAGATTTACTCTCGGACTGGGTTGTAGGTTTGGATTGGCTTGCCATTCATAGTTTATACCCTCCTTCTAGCGCCAAAAATGTTGATTCCTTGAAAATCGTTGTATCAACATCGGGGAAAACCACCCGGTCTGGACCTTAAAGGTAGCTCCTTTTCCGTTTGGAGTGGTGGCTCTGACTGGATATAATGGGACCAGTTTCCCAATGGTTTGTAAATATGATGGATAAGTGGTTGATTTTCTACTATATAATCATTATGGATAGGTGATTTATTCTATAATGCAAAAATAATAAACAACTTAATCTATCCCGGGAAATTTCCAATTTAGTGTAACTTTTGATGATCTTTATTTCAAAATAGACATATAGATGACTCCATTGATAAACAAAGATATTCATTCATATGATAATTACTTTGTTCAAATAGTTGAACAAAGTAATCATTTAAAACAATATTACACTATTCTTCATATATCATTGACATAAATATGATTGAAAGAATAACACTCCTTAAACATTCAATAGTGATAAGTATAAGGACTGTTGTTAGAACGCATACATATATCCAACGATAGAAAGATTAAATAAATGTTGATTCATATAAAAGAATGGAGCAAAGACATAGATAATAGTACCATATGTAATTTGGATCCCTCCCGATATCAGTTGCATTTAGATTCTGTGTTCTAGCTTAGAAATACTTTCACAAAAAGCAATAATGCATATCTCATCAAAGCATTCTTCATTAAAATTCAGAATATAGGCCCAGTCTTCATAAAAAATATATCGAAAGCACAATAGTGTGACTTCCCGATCCAATTTTTATACAAAAATTTAGGACCCTTTCTAAAGACATGAAAGGGTCTATAAATACTATCTAAGCTAACTAATTATGAAATAAAAATGCTATTAGGTGGTATAACCAAATCATGAAGATCTCCTTGAAATAGGTCTTTTTGCAGTCAGTAGCATGATTCACTATTTCGGCCAATGATCCTTTGGCTTGAGCTGGCAGATAGCAAGCATTGGTTGCAATTCTGGAGGGTGACTCAGTCGACAATGTAGTTGAGCTAAATACGTAGCATCATTAATTTCAGGAATCATATATTGATTGCGTCGGTTAAACATTTGAGTGCTGTCCTTTGACTGTATGGCTTAACTAGGAAGAACCAAAAGGTGTCCCAAGTTAAACTTTGGATGCTTGCGATTAATCTTTCTTTCTTTTCCAATTCCTGATTGCATGTCCGTTCCAATGCTTTGGCTGACGACAATTTACCTGGAGTGCACTGTGAAATCAAATTAGACAGATAAAGAGTATCATTGATTAACTCAATCAAATTACTAGTTGTTGTTCTGCATCTTGAAGTTTCCCTTTCTGCTTTCATCAATTGCGACTGCCATTCTAGGAAGAGAATCTCCTTGTGTGATTCTAGAATTTTAGGCAGATTTACAACTTTCCCTTCACTGGTTTCTTGCCAAGCAAGAAATTTGGTTAAAGTCTTATTAGCCTTTTCCAAATTTTGCCTGACATCAACTGATTTGTCAATCATTGATGAAGCAATCTCACAGAGGGGATCAGCAAGGGAAATATTATGACATAGTAAATTTACCTGCTTAATCGATGCTTTATTGATCTAGAGAGCCTCAGACCTGAACTCTGCTAGTTCAGGAAAACTCTTGAACTTCTCTATCTGTTGTGATAATTGAGTGATTTGTTCATCTTTTGTTCTACTCGTCTGTTCATTCATTGTCTTCAGCTTGGCTAATGTTGTAGATAATTCCTTTTGTTTCTGCACTGCACTTTGGTCTATCCTCTATTTCTCCTTGAGCAATTGCTCATTTAATTGGTTGTTTATCTGTTGTTGTGCTGCTGACTTCTATTCTAATTGATCTATTTTCCGCTGTCTTTCAGATACCCGTGCCTCCAATGAAACAATGTTTTGGTCCTTTTCTTTAAGTAAATTGCTCACTTCTGACGCTTTATCCATAGTAGTTACCGAGTATGCCTCGACATATTGAGAAAGTTTTGTGAGGTCTTCGGAAGGATTAAATTCTTCTTTCCATGCCACATTAGCCATCTCTGTCTGTGCAGGTAAAAGGGAAGATTGATCAAGCCTTCTCTTTTTCCTTTGTCTTTTTACTACAACCCTATGCTCAGGACTGTAAAAGACATCTAATGGTGGTATTTCTTCTATATCAAAAACAATTTCATCCGATGGATCTTTAGGAATTATCTCTACATCTTTGCTTATGGGTAGGCCATTGGTTCTTTCAGTAGGAACTATATTTGTTGTTGTCTTGTGACCAATTGTCACTTGAGGTGTATTAAAACCCTATGAATTCTCAGGATTGCTTCTAATGGAATCGAACTGTTGCCATTCTTTAAGGAGCTTGGGGTCGATTTGAGTATTTATATCCATGTGTTCACTGCCTTTTTCCTCTTCTTTCTCCTATTCATTCTCCTGTTCCATCTTTTTTCCTTTCTCTAGAATTTTTTCCACAGCAGGAGGTTTGTCACTAGTTTATTGTTCAGGCTCGCTTGACTGGATTACTAGGGTGGTAGCTAATAAGTCTAGAGGTAGAGTTTGCAACCTGCGTTCTCTGAGCTTATTGAACACTTCCAGCCCTTCATTTTTATATCTGATCCTGGCCAATTTTTTTACCTGAAATAATAGTTCTGCTGAGGAAAACAGGTCATCAAATTCATCCTTTTCATGATCAAACTTTGCAAGTTTAGCTTGTTCAAGAACATTATAGGCAACTTTTCTAGGATCATATTGTCTGTTGGGGATGGTTGTAAGATTGAGCATTTGTATTTTTTCTGCCTCCTTTTCTACGTGTTTGTAATCATGAAGAGTGTAAACACCGCATCTTAGATGAAATGTAGGTCATACCTATTTCTTAGAGTTTCTAAGAGTTTTGGATGTCCCTTCTCTTGTTATTTGGTAGGCCAACTGCCGAGCTAACAGCTTATCGGGTACATACAAAGGAAGGACATAGGGTCTTATAAGGCTACTAAAAACCCTTATATAAGTGAACTTGTCTTCTCCGAACCAATTACCAACTGTAGTCAAGTCTATCCCTGCTTCCTTGGAAATCCTCGGGGCAAGCTTATCAAAAATATCATAATAGACAGGCAACATAAACCATTGGAAATTCTCTAGAAATGATCTTTGTAGTGAGATTTCCATAACATTTGATGATAAATATGGATTGGCATTGGGTCCTGGGAGTCCATATCCATTCGAGTATTGGATATTTAGAGTTAAAACAAAGAGTGTCCATAATATAAGTATTGTAATAAAAAGGGGGAATGGTCCTGGTAGTTTTACATGTATTTGATTTTAATTCAAGAATTGTTGTAGCTAATTTGTTGGTTAAAATGTTTGCCCAATCCATCACATAACTATTGACTGCTGCTTCCATTATAAGGACCATTTCAATGGTGAATTTAGAAGAATCATGTATCCCCCACATTCTACACATCATAGCCCCAACATAACAGTAACGAGAAGCCAATGAGTCCACCGAGTACTTACCTAATGATTCGTGTTTGTGCTTCTCGGGATTATGTCTCCACTGATTAATTGGGGCCGATTCTGTGTCATTTTCATTTGGAAATTTTTCCAAGAAGGCTTTGTTGTACCGCTTTTCAGGTTTAGGAAAGTGATACATTTTCCTTAGATCATTAGGTTGGAACGAGCCAAAAATCCTCCCGTCAATTGTGCAAAACGTTCTGTTTGAAACTGGAATTTCCTCTACCACCCATCTCACTACATCAGTGTATGGAAGAATCTTTTCTCGTGCTTCTATTCTATGCAAATATGAAAAAGCTAAATCTTTGAGAGATGCTTCCGATTTGCTAGTTGAGTCAGCTGTCGCTTCTTCCGATACTTTCTTAGGCCCCTATACTACTAGTGTAACCCCTTATTGTTATTAGTAAAACCCACTTATTATATTGATGTACCCATGTAGTGCCCATATTGTTACCTATACTACTAGTGTAACCCCTTATTGTTATTAGTACAACCCA
>APFE030230284.1:273016-302367 GCA_000404065.3 Pinus taeda
AAGGGCTTTGTTCTCATAAACAACTTGTTATGTGGTCAATTTTCACGGAGGAAATGATAACACATTATGAGGATACAAAGAGCAACACCTTCTTGTGAGCAACACCACAACAATTGGAAAGAGTAAAAGGGCTTTGTGACATAGTGGAAAGAAAAATTATGGAAACTAAGAAGCATACCCCTCACAACTATAAAGACGGAAGTGATGTTTCTCCTAGCCTTCCACAACCTACAAGGGTGACGCCACAATAATTGGAAGAAAAAAGAGAAAAAGGGCTTTGTTACAATTGTGATAGCAAATGCACTAAACGTCATAAGCGTGCTGAGAAGAAATTATTTTACATAGAATATGAAGAGGAGGAAGAAAAGGACCAAGAAACATCAAAAGAAGAGGATATACGCTAGGACCCCACCCCAAAGAAAGAAGAAATGAATCAGAACATATCTTGTAAAGCATTGGCAAGAATTACCGCTCCTCAAACTCTCAAGATAGAAGGACATATCAAGAAGAAAAAGGTGCAAGAAGTGAAATATCACATCGAGAAAAAAAAAATGAATCCAACCATATCTTGCAATTCATTGGTCGAAATTACCACTCCTCAAACTATCAAGATAGAAGGACATATCAAGAAGAAAAAAATTCAAGAAGTGAAAGATCACATCGAGCGTCAAGAAATGAATCCGACCATATCTTATAAAGGATTGGAAGAAATTACCACTCCTCAAACTCTAGAGATAGAAGGACATACCAAGAAGAAAAAGGTTCAAGCAGTGAAAGATCACATCGAGCATCAAAAATATGTTCTCCAAATTTTAAAGGATAACACCACTTTGGTGAAAAATCAAACGAAACAATAGGTAGATCAACATTGTAGTGAAAAATGTTTTGATGTAGGCAATTGGGTATTTTTACTGCTACATCTCAAGCAAGCTATTTATGAGAAGGAAATGTTGGCAATACTACATGCACTTAAAAAATGGCAACCATACCAAATGGGAAGACTCTTCAAGGATGAGGATGTGGAAGCATTGTTTTGTGCTATTTCTATTATCCAACTAGATTGGATAAACGAAGCAAGGGATGAATGGAAGAAGGAAAAAGAAGTATGGAAACTTATTCAAAAGTTTCAAAAGATCCGAATTCAAACAATATTGCCAAAAATTGAAGAGGAAGGAAAAATCATATTGGAACCTGGAGCAGTCACAGAAATAAGAACCCAACAGCTACGAAATCGATCAATTTCAAAGTATCTCATCAGGTGGAAGAACTTACCAGTTGAAGATTCCACATGTGAGGACAAGAATTTTATATAGAAGTGTCAAGAACTACTCATGCGTTGAGGACAATTATTTTTGAAGGAGAGGGGCATGTTAGGCCCCTATACTACTACTGTAACCGCTTATTGTTATTAGTACAACCCACTTATTATATTGATGTACCCATGTAGAAGCCCACTATTGTTATTATTGTGCCCTTACATTATTATTTTTATGTCGGCTCTAATTATGTTATGACCCCTTAGACTTCTATTTTAGAAAGGAGGTATTTTCATTTGTATCATCCAAGAATTGTTCATTTATGTAATGTAAAGGAGGTTTCCCCCTTGAAGAGGCTGAATTCTAAGGTGTTGATCTATCTTTTCTATATTTTTATTGAGCTGGTTACATAACATACTTCCTCAGGCTCCGCTACATCAACTAAATTGTAAATTCCCTCCCAACTAGTATTTCCAAGGTTGAGGTATGTAGTGTCTAAGATTAATGCTTTTTTTCTTGGCCCTGGATCCTTGGAAGGCTACACTACTATTGTAGGGGCCATGGCTGCATATTTCTTTCATATCTTTCCCATTTGTTTCAAATTTTTTATTTTAGCAGAGCTCTACAGAAGCGGTGGGAAAAGTGTGATACAGAGAAATGTTGCTATAGGAAAATATGAAAATGACAAGGAATTACGTTGGTTAGCAAGTGATAATGGATCACAATAAGGTCGTTGCGGATAAAATCTAATGAAAAGATCTACTCTTAACTGCTTCATTGATTAGCCGCTTAACCTATCAATCATGGTAAAGGAGGTTTAAATGCCCATCATGTCATTTATATGACGAATGATTCATTCAAGTGTGGCTTAGATTTATTTGGCAGATAATCAGAAGTAAACCGCAAATCGGCGATTGGTAACATGAAAGGAAAGGCTTTAATATTTGTTTTAAACATTTCCGATCACTGAAAGGTGATATAATGCATGCAAACCTTTTAAGTATGTTCTCAAGATATGCACCTTATTAATGCATCGCAATCGGGGAATGGGTTTGGATTTTATTACCATGTCAATGTGATCTCATCGATCGTCAATTACGATGTGCTTTATCGCATAGGAGGATTCGAGTGTGCCTTTAATCATGTGTTAACTTGTTATTGCCGATTGCCGATGGTGATATGCTTTATCGCATCAGAGACATCAAGGGGTCTATTTCATTGTGTTTTGTGATTTTCCTTTCCCGATATCCGATTGTGATTACCTTTTCAGATTGGAGTGAATGCATATGTCTTCATACATGTTTCCCTTGTTATTGCAATATGCGATCTTGTGATCGCTTTATCACAATAACAAAGAACTTTATATTTTTTTAAAGACCCACTTTATTCCTATTCAAAAGGTTTTTAAAGTACTTCATTTACATTAATCCTTTTGATAAGGGTTTTTCTTATGATGGCTTAATACCAATTTAGTCACATATCTAAGTTTATTTTAAAAGGGACCCATTTCATATTATGATTTTGTATAAAAAATTTATGAAATGAGGGGTTGTTGTATAGCACAACAAAACCCTAATTCATTTTCTTTTCTTCTTGGAAAATTTATATGGTAATATAAATAGGTTATTTTTATGCAACCTTTTCCACGACCGAAGTTAGTCTTTTTTACTCGTATATTTAGTTGGAATTCGACCCATGTTCTGGGTAGGTTTGTATCAACCCACCACATATTTGTAATTTTTATTTTATTTTTATTTTATATGTGTGTATGTCAAATACTTTCTTACAGTTGAATATACTCATTTATTACTACTTACATGGATTCATTAGATACTATCAAATTAATTTGTTGGGTTTTTCTTATAGTCTAGATAGAAACATAATATCGGTTCGTGTCTCCTTCTTTTACTTTCTCATTTATATAATTTTATTATGTTACTTGTTAAGTAGTTTCATTTTGTTCGAGAAACTAGCCCCCTGTTTGTTTCTTACCAGAGCACAGGTATATTGATTCTCTATATTTATATATGTGTACACAGGTTGATGATTCTATTTAGTTATCTATATAGAGGGTTTTTATTCAGCCCATTTCTATATTCATGCCTCCCTAATTGCTGGTGACTTTCTTAATGATAAAATTTACCAGTGATCATAAGCTTGTACATTTATGGTTTGTTTTTGACAATAATTATGTTTCAATACATACACATGCTTATCAACAATAACTACTATATTTCTATATAAACTCTATTGTAACTTTTTTTTTGTAATTATTTGTTTCCTTTGATCTGGATTTGGATTTCACCTCTCTTCCATAATCATATTTAACATTTTATTTAATTATGAGGTTTTATTAAGACTAATGTGATGAATGTTGGTTTAGCATTACGCAACTATAATTATTTAACTCATACTTTAAATATAGTACTAACTTAGTTTAATGGAATACAATTGGTATTCCATGTTTGCTTACCCAGTTATAAATCTAACACCCAGTATTATTATTATTTTATTCATTCTTCCATTATATTACACCATTTCCTTTTCTCAATTTTTAATAATGTATTAGAAGTAAGAAAAATCTATTAGAAGACTTATAATTTACAAATTTAAGGTAGAGAATACATAAGGCTATTTTTCATTAAGTATATCACTCTCTTCAAATCTCCTTATTTATAACTACACATAATTTTTTGTTGTACAAGTCAGACTCACAAATAGGATAGATAGTCCTTAATTTTTTCGAGAAAAATATAGACATACCGTATCTCAATTAGTTTATTTTCCTCAACTCAAATTATGGAAAACCACTTGTTATTTCCTTCAGAAAAGATGGTCTATCCAATTGTATAGCTAATTAAAATCATATGATAATTTTCTCCTATCCATTCCCTACTTTCACATTCATTAATACAAGTGTTTCTTCCATAAACAAAAATTAATTGTTCCTGCTATGAACAACTCGTCATACTTTCCACTCGCATTCCATTTCAGTACAATTCTTAAGATTGTAACATGTATATGCATGCATATAATTCTTAGAACTATGAATTATACATGGATGCATAATATATTAAAAATATAATATATAATCCATCACCATCTAGTTATCATATCTATTATAAATTAAATAAAACTTTAGCAATGTAAATACAAATTAATTTCATGCATCATCTACCAATCTGCAGCTTGCAATATTCAAATCCAAAATAAACATATCTAGTAGAACTTCTACCTAATTGTAATAGATTTCTTGTAGATTATTCAAAAGCTGAGCATGTTCCGCCTAACAATGAACTTCCTCTACTAGTAAGATCTCCTTGCCTCGAGAATCAACAACTGCATTGATTCATAGTGTGTTTTATTTTTATAACTTTCATCCCAATGTATTTTTAGCAATATCTTGCTTTAAGGCCTTCCATCATTTTTCCTATGTCTTCTTTTTAGTTTTTTCAAAAAATATTATTTTATTTTTATTCAACTCACACATTTCTCTTACATAATACTTTATTTCACTCCACTTATTATTTATCTCCAATTAACTGATTCACATAATCTTTCTCTCCCATTATGTTAATTTAGTTTCTTTTAATTATTTTTTCGAGGAGATTTTTAGGAGACTTTTAGTGAAGGTTCATCATGTGGACTTGACCACTAGAAGCTCTTCTTCTAAGATGGTGAGGAGTCTCCTAAAGTCTAGTTCTCTTTCGTGAATGTTTCTAACAATTTTTCTTATTAACAAAATTAAAATAAAATAACAATTACATCACTCCATAGGTCTCAACATGTCTTCCATAGCCATTCATTCTAATAATAGTTAAATGTCTAAAAATACTATATTTTCAAAAATAAAAATCGTAGTGGTCCTACATATTCCTCCCCTTTTAAATAAACATCACCCTCACTGTTTTATTTTCGTTTATTTCCTCTTGGAACAAAGCTGGAAATGTTTCTCGCTCTTTATCTTCATACCCAGGTACTTTGTTCTAGCATAAATTACTTCCATTACACATTAACCCAGGTGATTTCTATCTGATCTAAGATTTGAGGTGGTTCTACCTGGAATTAGCCTTTTGGTTCCACCTATACCTCATTCCAATCAATTACATGAGAGTCAACATAAATATATTTTTTCAATATGGAGAGATGAAAACATTATGTACTTTGATATGGCTAGGAAATGCCAAATGATAAGCTACTAGCCCAACTCTAGCCATAATTTCAAAACATCACAAAACATTGGTGTTAATTTAGCATAAGTTCCTAGCCACATATTTCTTTTCTTTGGTTTAACATTCACATACACATGTTCTTCTACTTTAAATTCTTTATGTGTTCTGTTTTAGTCAGCATAACTCTTATCTTCGTCTTGGGCAAAATTCAAATTATATCTCACTCTCTTCACTACCTGTCCATCTCTTGTAACACATAATATCTTAAAACTAGCCTATCCTCTGGTAGACTCCAACTTTAGGGAGTATGGAATTTCCTTCCATATAATGTTTCAAAGGGGTCATCTTTATGGAAGCTTGGTCATTGTTGGTATACTAAATTCTTCTAAATGTAAGAAGTCCTTCCACTTAGTATGTCAGTTCATTACTTACATTTTTAACATATCCTCTAAAATAAAATTTGGTTTGTTCTTTTTTTTAGTCCATTAGTTTAGGGATGATAGGTAGTGCTAAAATTAAAATTTGTGAACATCCCTCCAAGCAATATTTTCCAAAATATAGAGGTAAATTTACCATCTTTGTAACATATCACCATTTTTGGTATGTCATTTGATGAAAAACATTATCGCATCAAAATGTATACAATATGTGTTGTTCCGTAGATAAACTCGATAGGTATGAAATGTGCTACCTTGATAACCTTATCTACTACAACCATAATTTGGTCGTGTTGCCTTCTACTTCTTGGTAATCTAGTAATAAAGTCTAGAGAAATAACTTCCTATTTCCATTCTGAAATGGGTAGTGTATTTAACATTATAGCTTGGTGTTGGTGTTCTTCATTCACTTACTTCACTCTAGGCACTTTTCGAAATACTCTTCTACTTGTTTCTTCATACTAGGCCAACAGAACTCTTTCCTCAAAGATGAAATCATGTTTTGGTATCCTAGATGTCCTCCAAAAGGTTTCTGATGATTTAGGAGAATGTGTTTTATAGAAGCTTCATTTCGAATGTAAATTCTATTTCTATAGGTCAACACATTTTCTAAATTTTCTTTATAACCAAGTGTTATAATTTGCTACAACCTTTACCAAATAATTACATAATATTCATCTTTTTATGCTGAAATTTTAATTTGTCCAACAAAATATGGTACAACATTGCTCATTGAAATTTCCATTAGTGATATCACATTTCTACTTTTGGCATATCCTATATTTCAATTTCCTTTTATATTCTTTATTTCAAACTCAAATTCACTTAAAAAGGCCACCCATCACGCTTGTTTGGAATTCAAGTCAGGTTGGTTGAAGAAATATTTTAAGCTAATGCGTTAAGTAACAATTGTGAATTTCTTTCCTAACAAGTAGTATCTCCAAATTTTTAGTGCGTAAATAACAATTGCTAACTCTAGATCATATACATCATAATTCCTTTCATGCAGTTTCAAATTTCTTGACTCATAGGTTACTACATATTTTTCTTGCAATAGGACAACTCCTAGTTCTTCAAGGCATGCATTAGTACATACTGAAAACTCCTTTTCAGGATCTACATTTTTTATAATTGGGGCTACAATTAGCATATGTTTTAATCTATGAAAGATTTCTTGACACTTAGTTGTAATATGATAAGCTAGCTTTGAAAAACCTTCAATGAACCTTCTATAATATCTTGTAATCCCCATGAAATACATGACATATGACACATCCATATGTATGGGCCTATTTAAAATGGCCTTAACCTTCTCTGGATAAAAAATTTGTCCTTCCTTTGAGATAAAGTGAACCAAATATTGTATCTTGTCTTTATGGAACTCACATTTATTGAATTTCTCATATAATTGATGTTCTCTTAAAGTTTGCAGCACCATTTTCATATGTTATCGATGTTCTTATTGAATTATAGAAGATATTAGAATGTCATCTATAAAGACCAATGCGAATTTATCAAAGTACTTAGTAAGAAACCTATTCATTAAACACATAGAAGTTGTAGGTGCGTTAGTAAGACAAAATGGTAAGACTAGAAATTTGTAATTTCCATATTTGGTTCTGAATGTTGTTTTGTGAAAATCTTCATCCTTTATCCTCAACTGATGATATCCTATTCTCAAGTCAATTTTTGAGAGAACTCTTTCTCCTCTCACTTGATCAAATAGATCATCAATGCAGGGTGACATCTATTTGTTTTTAATAGTTCTTTCATTGAGTAGACTATAATATATGCACATTCTAAATGTACCATATTTCTTTTTCACAAATAACACTAGGGCTTCCCAAGGTGAAATACTAGGTCTAATATAATCTTTGTCACGTAATTCCTGTAATTGCATCTTCAATTATATCAATCCTAGTATACTCATTTAGTAAGGTGCCTTAGACACTAAGCTAGCTCCTACTACTATATCAATGGATAAATATATATCCCTTAGTGGAGGTAGTCCTAGAAGTTATTCCAGGAATACATCTTTCAACTCCCTAATTACCAACAATTCATCTAATTTTTTGTTTTTGTTTTTCTAAAAAATTTATTGAATTTGAACAACAAAAATTTTACACCCTTTCTGTGCACTCCTTTTCAGCTATAACACTAAAACTTGTCTAATGGAAATTGGTCTTAGTATGCCTTCTATTAGTTGTTCAAATCCCTCTTCATTAATACAAGTCACAATTTTATTTAAACATTTTATTACAACTTTATTATTTTATAACCAGTCCATACCTATCAGCAAGTCATATGAACCTAGAGGAAGTACATTTAGACTTATCTCAGTTTTGTATCCTTTTAAGTTTATTGGGAAATGTTCTGCATAATTGGTCACTCTTGTCTTGGTTCATGTTTTGAATTGTAGTAACTATACTTTTAAAAAAAATAAGTTTTCAAATTACATTTTTCCACCACTTATGGATTAATATAGTTGAGACTTGATCCAAGATCAATTGACACATAGACATTTTGGTTCAATATGTTACCTTTAATTTCTATCATCTTATACTGGTGCTTTTCTTGCCTATATTTTAGAGCAACAATTATCCACGAAACATTTCTTCCAATGTTGTTTACTATAGTGGCTACATAAATAACTTACACATTTTGTAAAGATCTGATATTCTGTGGACAAATTCTTAATAGATGGGACAGCCCCCATCGCTAACATTTTAGAGGCTCTTTCTTTCTTACAGTGACTACCCATTTATTGTTTAACTCCATAGTTTTAAATTATTCTATGATTGAGGAGGTTGAGGTCGATTTTTTTAGCTAAATATATTTCTTTGATGATCTCTCCCCAAAAAATCAAAAGAGAGGATTTTTGTTTCTTTATCATTCCCCCAAACTTATTTTTATCCTTTGTCTGTAATGATTTTGATCCTTCACTTTATTTTATTAAAGTTTTGATAATGCAATATTCCCTTTGTCCTTGATTCATCAATTTCTTCGGGTTTGTCAAATTCAATCATTTCTTTATAAGAAAGTGGAAAATAGTTCAAGAATATGTATACCTTTTCTTTCTCTTCTTTGATATAAAGAACATATCATAACAAATTGTAAACTTTGCAACAAATTCAGTCATTTTTATATGTCCCAATCTTAAATCATGAATATGCTTTGCATGATAATCATAGTACCTTTCCATTAAATACTTAGATTTAAATTATTTTTGGAATTCTTCGCATAAAATTGTTTTCTGTTCTCGGTTATGCATTGTTTCATCCTCCTCCCACCATAAGGAAACTTTTCCTTGCAACTTATAAATTGCTAATATGTATTTTAAGTTACTGTCATACTCATAAACTTGGAAATATTTGGTAATGTTTAGCAATGGAGATTCTTCATCATCCTCTTTTTCACCATCAAAGGTAGTAAGTCTTATCTTTTTAAATTGTCTCTATAACTCCATTTTCGGTTGTTTTTTTTTCTTTTTTTTTTGTGCTTTTGGAGAAGTTTTTTCATGCTCATTTACACTCTCATATATTTCTCTCTCTAGATCAGCACTTTTTCTCTTCAAGGGATCTACCTTATCCCCATCTACCTCTGTATATGAAGGTTTGTGACTTGACTTTTTAGTCAAATCATTTATCAGTTTTCCTTGTTATTTGTTGCCCTTCAACAAGAATTCATGAAAAAATATAATATTGTTCGATTCTTGATTCAAATATTTTACTATTTCCATGAAATTTGTGGATAGACTTGTGTCTTTCCCTCCCAACCCCAGATACAATTCTCCTCCCTCTACAAGAGGCTAGTTTTAGGCTTCTTCCATCTTATATGATTATGTTGTCTCACTTTTGTACCTTATTATCAAGAAAACAACGCCCATTCATTTTACATAAATTCCATATTATATCATAACATAAGCATTCTATTTTTTGGTTGTTGTTTTCCCTTAGGCTTAGCTTTGCAACCTACAACTCTGATACCATCTATAACATAGCTATTTTCATAATAATGTTTTTTTCTTTGTATTAGGATTATAATATTATTATTATTCTCCTTAACTTATATCTTAATTGTTACTTAGGTTGTATGTAACTAGGATTCATGACTCTCTTAGTTTCTCTTACATTAATAATCAGTTAGTAAAAAATACTTTTCCTTGGTATAACATATTTTTCAGGAACCCCTTCATGATAATTATTCCCTCTATCCGTTATGGAGATCCTTCATACATATATCCTTTGTCATTATTGATAAAATTACCTTTTTGGATTCATATCCAAGGCTAATATAACAAGTTTCGATCCTTATTAAATCATTTACCATATGCATCCCATATATTATAGTCCAAGTCAAAGAACCTTCACATTTGGCTTCATATGGGATTTTTAGTATAGTATATTACATTAATTGGATCTTGCATTTATTATTAACATGGTAGGCATGATACACTTGGCCTATGGAGTAGCCTCCATGCAGCCTTTATCATGTGCTCTTCACATCACCATTGTACCATTTTGTTTTAAGGGTGGTGATTTAGTTCTTCATCAACAAATGTTGTGATTTTAAGTGGGAAACCCTAGCCATATTTCACTTGCAAATGCATTATGTGAGTTTCATTTTGTTATTCGTCTCTAGAGGAGTGTCACCCTAAGGGTTTCTATGCCAAAGTTATTTTCAGAGCACTCATTCAAATCATTTGGACCTTTGGCTATGGTTAACCTTTGGGTTCTGATATGTATGATTTTGTTTATCCTAAAGTGTTCCACTTTTCACTACTCAGGTATACAATGAGATATTTGCAGTAAATTTCCTAGTATATTCTTCCCATGTTCTCTTTCGTTAGTTAATTTAATTTTGATCCATGTTTACTATAGGGTGAGGGCACCATGCAAATTCTATGAGGGTTCTTGTTGATTCTTCTTGTGAGCCAAGGGTTTGAACCTTCCTTCATACATGTTATCTCTAATAGACTTTTCCTTGAAATTCACCAAACTTCTTATCACTTGAAGGAGAGATTTATTGGCTTATAAGTGACTCGAGGTTTTTATAATTTATGTTTTTACATAATATTTCGATTTATTTTACATGTCTCATTACTATTAGGTTATATATGGATATGGAAACCCCTCCTTCAAATATTACAACTATAGGTAATATTTCTTTTATTCATTCAATTTTACCTAGTCTAATTATAGAGTCTATGTACCACGGTGTTAAAATTCCTACGTTTCTTTAGTTTCCAACTTAGGTAGAGGGTTAGAATACATGTATCCAGAGGTCGAACCAATTTCCTTTCAAATGGATAATTGTTCGGTCATGGTTTAAGTTTTTGTTTTTTTACTTATGTTGGTGAATTTATTATAGTAGCTCTATTTTTTACCACAATGGTTTCGTTGGTTTCCACATTAGGTTACAAGACCTTCTTGCCCTTATAGGTAACTTCTTTCCTCCTATTAAATGAGTTCTCTTTTTGATTTCACAAATGAATTTTAAAAATAGTTGTCTACTTTGCGGTGACTCTGTGGAGTTACAGGTATAAGTTTGGCGTTCTTGCGATTTATATGAAATGTATTCCTTCCTGTATGGTCCAGGGTCTAACTTGTGGCACTATGTTCATTACTAGGTTGACTTTATACTAGAATTTCCTCATTAGCCCTATATTATGGTTCTGGTGTTTTGGGGACATAGTTTTCCAAACCCTAACTAGGGTTTCTTTCCTTGGACAATTTCTATTGTAATATAAAGAAGTTAATTTTATGCGGCCTTTATCAAAGCCCCTGTTACTTTATGTTACCGATACATTTAGTTTTAGTTCAACCAATGTTAGGCATGACCATATAAACGTACCACGTCTCTACAATTTTTTAATTTTTTTATTATATATACATTAGGTTCATTCCCAGTCTTGGAATTTATATATATTTTTCTCTCTGTCGAATACTTCCATGTTGTTGAATATACTCATTTATGACTACTTACATGGTTCATCAAAGACTATTGAATTAATTTTCTGGGTTTTTCTTATAGTCTATATAGAAATAAAATTTTGATTTTTGTCTCCCTCTTTTAATTTCTCGTTTATATGATTATATTGTGTTACTTGTTCAATAGTTTCATTTGGTTCGAGAAGGAAACACCTTGCTTGTTTGATACTATATGACACGTATATTGATTCCATAGATTTATATATATGTACGCAGGTTTCCAAGTCTATTTAGTTACCTATATAGAGGTTTTTCATTCAACTCATTTCCATATTCATGCCTCCCTAATCAATGGTGGCTTTTTTACTGATAAAATTACCAGCTATCATAAGCGCTTTTATATATATATATATATATATATATTACAAAATGACGTTTCAATAGACAGACATGCTTATCAATTGTAACTACTATATTTCTATATAAACTCTACTATAATATTTTTTTGTAGCTATAAGTTTCCTTCATCCCACATTTGGATTTCACCACTCTTCCATAATCATATTTAATATTTTATTCAATTATGAGGTTATATTGAGACTAATTTGGTGAATTCCATTTTAACATTACACAACTATAAGTATTTAACTCATACTTGAAATATAATATTAACCTAGTTTAATGGAATACAATTGGTATTTCATGTTTCCTTACCTAGTAATAAAACTAATACCTGATATTATTATTATTATTCATTCTTCCATGACAATGCTCAATTTTCTTTTCTAAATCCGTAATAATGTATTAGAAGTTAGAAAAATACATTAGAATAATTATACTCTACATATTTAAGGTAAAGAATACATAAGGCTACTTTTCATTAAGTATATGACTCCCTTTAAATCTGTTTTTTTATAACTACACATAATTATTCACTGTATAAGATAGACTCACAAACATAACAAATATTCCTTAAGTTTTTTGAGAATAGTATATAAATAACATATCTCATTTAGGTTATTTTCCTCAACTCAGATTACAGAAAGTTCACTTTTTACTTCCTTCAGAGAAGACAATTTATCTAGTTGTATATCTAATTAAAAACATATGAAGTTTTTCTCCTAACCATTCCCTACTTTCACTTTCATTAGTAAAAGTGTTTCTCCCATCAAAACAAATTAATTATTGTGATAATGAATATCTCTTCATACTTTCCACTCGCATTGCATTTCAACAAACATCAAAAGATTGTAACTTGTATATGCATGCATATAATTCTGAGAACTATGCCTTATACATGCATGCAAAATACATTAAGAATATAATGTCTAATCCATCACCATCAAATAATCAAATCTCTTATAAATTAAATAGAACTTTAGCATTGTAAATGCATTAATTTCATGAATCATCTACCAATCTACAATTTGCAATATTTCAAATCCAAAAGAAACAAATCAATAGATTCATTGGGGATTATTCAAGAACTCTACATGTTCCTCCCAAACATGAATTGCCTCTGTTAGTTCCCCCGAGATAAGACCTCCTCACCCTTCATGATTGATAACCTCTTTGATTCATAGGTGATTTTATTTTTTTTAACTTTCTTCCTAACAAGTTTTTAACAAAGTCCTACTCTATGGTTTACTAGTTTTTTTCCTACGCCATTTTGTTTTACTTTTCTCGAAAAATATTATTTTATTTTTCTTTAAAGCACACCTTTCTCTTCTGTAATGATTTATTCCACCTCACTTAGAATTTATCTCCAACTAAGTGATTAACATAATATTTCTCTCCAATTATGTTAATTTAACTTCTATTAATTTTTTTCTCTTGGAGATTTTTAGGAGTTTTAGTGAAGGTCCATCAAGTGGACTTGACCACCAAATTTTTCTTTCCTAAGTTGGCAAGGAGTTTTCTAAAATCTAGTACTCTTTCCTAAATATTTTCAAAGAAAATATTTATCAACACAATTAAAATAAAATAACAATTACATCAACACATAGATGTCAACATGGCTTCAATATCCATTTGGTCAAATAATCGTTCAATCTCTTAAAATAGTAAATTTTCAAAAAAAAAGGTCATAGGTGTGTTACAAGAGATTTAGAGGAAATTGCAGATAACCACTTGAAGAGCCCCACTCTTTTTTCACAGAGTGTACAATGATTTTTTCTAAGCTAGTGCAAAAATAATTGAAACTAACAAATGAAAAGGAAATTGAGAAAATTTTGTAGGAGACAAGATAAGGTAAGAAAACAATTTTTCATTCTTATTTAAATGCATATAAAAATTTATCTTACGGATCATAGTAAAATTTCCTTCTATACTATGCTTCAACATAAGCACCATATGTTTCACGCAAAAATAAAATGCTATTGTCTCTCTTATGATCCAATTGTTGTAACTTCACATGCTCTATTCTCCAATATAGAACTCTTATTCTTTTCCATTCCTTTTCTCTCTTATAATGTATCCTTGTTCAAATATTTATCTTGTATTCACCACCTCTGTCTTCCCTTTATCTCTCCCTTTCCACATATTACTTGTCTATTCTTCACCTATGTCTCCCTTCTATCGCTTGTACATAATTTCCTCCTAAAAATTGTTGGAAAGCTAGATCATTTCCTTGACCATTTCTTAGGCCTGTCTTCAGTCTTGGATAGTGAATAGCCTTGATGGTTCAATTCGATCCAACAATTGCTTCATTTTCATATTTTTAAGCTAATCATTTCTTCTTCATTAATTGATAATTACTTTTATGCTTATCAAATCCATTTATTCATCATGAACCCTTTAATACATGATGGACCATAGAAAGTTGTGATCCAAAAGTCTAACAAATTCATATCATAGAGACAACTTGAAGTTTGTAACAACATATCCATAGTAGAGATGTTGCAACAACAATATTGCAACAAAGGTATTACAATTATGGTGCTTCAAAAACAATGTTGCAAAAACATGTAGAAAGTTAAATTTGCAATAACGGTGTGTTAAAATTAGAAACTGCGGTAAAATTTAACATTTCAAAGCTCATATGATGAATATAATCATTTCAATAGATTTCACTTTTCAAGAGGACCAAAATTGACCTAAATATCATCTTATTTGGACAAGTAGAAGTTGGTTTTTGAATTTATTTATTTACTCATTTATATTGGATTAGGTTGGCCCTAAGCACATGCACAAATGATCAGGTCGGCCTCAACATCAAGTGGACTCTCATGAAAGCCTATAAATAGAATATACCTCAAGCTCATTTGGACACTACAATGAAGCATGCCTTTCTCTCTTCTATTGTTTGTTTCACATAGGTCTGGCAGAGGAAAGTGCGCACAAAGGGTCTGAAACTACATGGTCGAAGCTCACACGTGTCTAGAGTTTCTGAGTAACAGAAACTCGTAGGTAACTAAACCTTTTTTTACATGGATGCTGGCACATTATGGTCCTAAAAGCATCTGGAAAGGCTCAGACACATGCACATGGTGCCTATGAGAGGGTCTAGGAGGCTAGGGCTTCCGTAGTTATATTTGGGCCCCAAACGCTCACATCTACTTCTCCACAAAGGATCTAGAATAAGATCAAATTCATGAATAGGTTGTCTATGAAAGAGTTTGGAAGGATAGTTTTTCTCTAGTACAGTCTAATTCTGGATGCTCGCATGGAGTTCTTGTAAGAGCATTTAGATATGTTCCAGATGCACTCATCCAATTCTGAAAAGAGCATCCAAATCTATCTTAGACACTTGCACATAGTATCTCTCCATCTATCTGGAAGCTAAATATGAGTTATCAATATGCACAAGTGCTCAACAGT
This sequence comes from Pinus taeda, assembly GCA_000404065.3. Lineage (NCBI taxonomy): Eukaryota > Viridiplantae > Streptophyta > Pinopsida > Pinales > Pinaceae > Pinus > Pinus taeda. The sequence goes on from APFE030230284.1 coordinate 288,631, forward strand.
GGTCAACACAATGAAAACAATAACCAGCAGTTAACTACAATTCATCACAGCTCATTACAGTCCCCATAATCAAGATCTTTGAGTATAAGTATGTTTAAGATCATGTTATGGATGTCCTAGTTGTTTTGTTTCATACATAAATATATGGATCATTGTACTCACTTTTACTGAACCATTGATTGATGATCTAAGAAGAAGAAGAATTTCCAAGGATTTTCCCTATAGTGGGTTTTTCCCTGACCTCCAACCAATCGTGGCGTCTCTATGTGTGCATTCTTTTCTTCTATTGTTCCTTTAGGTTTTGTTGCATTAATGATGATGATGTTGTTATTTCTACATTGTTGCATATTCTAATGAATAATGGTGTAGATCTAAATAATGTTATAATGTTATGGGGTGAAATTAATATGTTAATGAAGAAATGTAATTATCAAAGAAAATAACAATATATCCCTATGAAAAATTAACATGGGATCAAAGCTGGGCTAAACAAAATCTATGGAGATCATCTTGATGATGCACCACTGATGGAAGCAAGCATAGGATGGTGGAGACCTAAAATAATTCTAGGGTTTGAAGAAAACCTTAGGAAACTTTTAGGCTTTGATGGATTCTATGAGGCTAGGGTTGGAGAGGAAAACCCTGGTTTATGGAAAATACATGAGATATAGCACGGTAAATTTGAATATGCTAAAGCACTTGAGAGAGATTTTATGAAGCCCTAGGATGGGATAATGCCCAGTAGGCTTCATTTCCTGATCATAGGTAACATTGTTATGTAGAAAATGGATGGTGATGGTTGGTTGTAGAGGGATAGGAGCTCCTCTCATTGAAGATAAGTATTTCTTGACTTATGATGCCTCTTACCTTTGTTTAAACTTATGGATTTGATTATTATTTTTATTGGTTGTACTTCTTGCATATGTATTTGAGTACATGGATGCTTCTAACATCCTTGATGAGATGTGATGGGTGAATCCTTCTCGAGGATCATTTGAAATGTAGGAAGGATGGCTAAAGATGGAAAAGGGTAAAGAGGCACTATATGAAAAAGTGACAAAGTACTTCAAGATGCATACGTCTAATGAAAAGGTGCACATGTATTTGAATACCATAAGATATGATTGGTATGTTGTATTTCATTAGTAACATTGATGGCTAGCTAAGCCTTAAGGTATGATGAAAATGTCTCTTTGATGGCTCATACGTGCATATGAACGCGACTTGGATCTATGTCTCCTATGATGAAATATTGCACCTGGTGTTGAACATTTTGATATTCTTGAAGCCTATCAGGATATCTAATACTAATACACTGATATACTTGATTTTTGGAAAACATATATCTATTGGATATCTTGATCCTATAAATAAGGCTACCACCTTGACTCTAGTATATGATACTCTTGATACTTGTCATGCATAATACATGATGGATTTCACATAGAAGGTTAGTTCATTGGTTCTTATACATTATACTATTGATAATTCTTGTGGTAAGCATGGTGAAAGCTAATGTGAAGAGAGATTGTCACTCTTGTTGTTTAAATCAAGTCTTATTGAATGACATAACTTGATCCTATTGATCACAATAAGCATGGTAACCTTGATGTTAGAGCTATAACTATGATATTGATATTCTAGATATGTTATTACCTGGGGTCATGTCTTGATGGAATATGGCTAAACTAAATGCCATAACTAGATGGAGTGACTTGATCGAAATGTTTTATTATGTTCATGATATGATTTCACATATGTCTTCTTCCCTGATATTTCAAGTTTCACTCTTGATAAAAGATTAATGACTGAACTAACAGATCTACAATTACATGACTCTAGTAGAGAAAAATTGATGACATGAATGAATATGAGTGAAGTATATTACTAGTCAAAAGGAGAATATATTCTCAAGATTATTACTCAAATCATTATTTTCATTATTTACTATTGAAGGATGATTTATGTGGATCTGAAATTATTGAACTGTAACAAGTCTCATATCTGAAGCTTGTATAGAAATTAGGGTTTATGTTATAGATGTAGGCATAAAACCAAGAGATTTCATCCTTGTACACACACATGCTAAGATCTAGGTGGCATCCAATGAGCTAAAGATGTTCCCATACTAACCTGCAAGGGGCATCCAGGGGTTTGAGTTTAGTTGGCCATCATCCAAAGTTTTCTAAAGTGGTATGAACTCTAAATCGAGGTGTCTCAAACACATTTTTCCATTGTAAACTAATTTCTAAAGTTGTTGGGTTGAATTGTTGATCACAGAAATTGAATTACTGTGCATGAAAGTGGATATTCACATAAAAATTTATGTTATTACTACATATGTGTTATAGATAATGATAACATCTACAAGTGGGAAAAGCTTGAATATTTTTCATAAATATGAACATGAATACTGAAATTTTGTTTATAGCTAACTAAGACATACATATAGATATGTCATTATGTTTGAGGTTTGTGCTACAAGAGTTTAGCATGATTTTGTTGATTAATATAGATGAGTTTTGTTTGGTGCTTTAACATGATGCTTGGAAACGACTTAGAACTCTAACTTGATATTGAGATATGTTTTGGACTATAGATCTCTCTATAATAGAAAATTTGGTCTTGACCTAATTTGCTTTGATGATTATTGATTTTCCCTGATATCAATGTTATTTTGGCATAGTGACCTTCAATGACTTCTATGGGTATTCATTAGAAAATTTTGAAAAGAATTTTTGCACACGCCGCTGCTACCTCTGCAAGTGCACCCCTGCAAACCCTCCTCATATCCATGGCTCTGGAGGGAGGCTCTGAGCCTCCTTCCTCTCTCCCTGTTGAGCTCCTGGCCTTCAAACAGCTGGTGGGTGAATGCAGCAAGCGCCCAATTTCAGCCTCCCAACAGAAGTTCATCAAGAAGATGGAAACAATCTCGATCATTGCTCTTCCAGCTGAAGAACCCTGTCGTGCTACTATGAATATTGTAGAAAGAGGACTCATCGGCCAGTTCACTAGTTATGGCCATCACTAAGAGACATCGAATCATGGGTGCAATGCAACTGGAGACCGCTGGTCTTAGAAGGAATAAAATTCCATTTCGTTGATAAGGGTTATTTCATTTTCATTTTTGACTACATTGAAGATAGGAACCTCATCTTTAGAAATAGGCCATACTTCATGGGACCCGAGGGCCTATACCTAAACAAATGGACTACGGACTTTGATCCAGCCCAAGATGTTTCCTCGATTATTCCTATTTGGCTACGCCTCCCTCATTTACCTTTGCACTGTTGGAGCTCGAAGACTTTAGAAACCACTGGAAACACCTTTGGAAAGTACATTGATAGAGCAGATAGGAAGGGACAATACTCCTGTGCCAGAATTTGTGTCGAGGTTGATCTAGAAGTTGGACATACAGAAGCTATAAAACTAATAGTGGTAGAATGGTTGCATGTGTAAGAAATGTTACGAGAAACTTCCCTTCAAGTGTAGACATTGCCATGGATACAAGTATTTTGCAAGAAAATGTAAAATTAAAACCAAAGAAGAAATAGAGAAACTGAAAGGAGACCAATGGACAACAATGCAGAAAATGGCGTCATTAAAGCAACACAACAAACCAAGAGGGAAGGGGGCACAAGCGGGAACTAGCGTGCCATCCACAGAACTATAGCCAGAAGGGGTATCACCCCATAGAATGGACCTCCCCTCAAATTCCTTCGTAGCTCTCAACACATAGGAAGAAACCCCTGTTACGAAAAGTGATGCAGAATAGTAGGCAAACCCCTCATTAATTGAGGAAGGAAACGCAGGGGCCTCCCATGCCCAAAATGACTCCCCAGAAAGAGGCTCTCCACCATCCTCTTATGCAGACATGATAAGAAAGAAGCCCATGGAATTGACAGTCTCATTGGAAGAGGAGACAATTGAAAGGCCCTCGAAGCAGGCAGGGAGGAAATCCCTTAAGGAAGCAAGAGATGAAGAAGCAAAAAGGAAAAAAATGCAAGGAATTTAGTTAACTCGAGAAATGTCCACAAGTCGAAACACCAGAGCACGGCCACCAAAGGGAGGCCTCTCTTCCACTACCCCAAATAAATAATGTGTATAGTCTCTTGGAACTATAGAGGCTTAGGGAACCACATGAAGGCTGCAACTATTAAAGCTCTCATGAAAATAAAAACCCGAGAGATCCTCATGCTCTAAGAGACAAAAATAGAAGGGGAAGCCCTTCTTGAGTTAAGAAGAATGAACTGAAATACCAAAGCTGGGATGGCCGTAAGTGCAAGGGGAACCTCAGGAGGACTTGCCACGGTCTGGATGGAGGAATTGTTCCAGCTGGAGAATTCCTTTGAGACTCAACATTGAATTTACACTAAACTTCAACTTAAAGCAAGTATGCTTGCTCTCACCCTGTTTAATATTTATGTTCATGTTCTTTAAGTGGAGAAAAAAGAGTGTTGGAAAAACTTTATAGATTTTTTAGAATGTTATTCTCCCATGAACATTGTAATAGCAAGAGATCTAAACATCGTTCTTGACCCAAAAGAAAAAAGAGGGGGTAACAATAACAAATATCCATTGCTACCCCTTATCGAGGACATAATTAAGCAATGGGATATTCTTGATATTAAACCTGAAAAGGGGAGATACACTTGGACCAACAACAGAACAGGGGCAGCTCACATCTCACCCAGGCTTGATAGGTTCCTAGCTCAGAGCACTCTTTTGATGGATAATATAATAGTATCACCGAGAATCCTACCAAAGCTCACCTCGGATCATAAACCCATCCTCTTAAAACTGGATGAGGAAGAAAACCTGGGGACTATACCACTTCTCTTCAGCCCTTTGTGGATAGAGAAGGAAGGGTTTATGGAAGTCGTTGACAAGGCATCGCCTATCATGGTCACCGGGTCACCCAGTTATGTTTGGGAGAAAAAAATAAAAGAAACCAAAGTAGCTCTGGAAGAGTAGGTCAAAATGCCTCCAAACACCTTCACCACACATAGGAAAGAAACTGTCCAACAGCTAGTATATTTACAGTTGGAGATGGAGGACAAAGACATAACCACACATGAATTGGAGAAAGAACAAGTATCCCAACTTGATTCTTTTAGAACTTTCAGAAAAGAAGAAGAATCCTGGAGGCTTAAGTCCAGAATCCTATGGTTGAAAGTAGGTGACCAAAACACAACCTTCTTGCATAGGCAGTTCAGAGCACACCTCTCCCAGAATTACATCTAAGAAATCACCTCAGCAGATGGGAAAATCGCCAAAGGTTTTGCCCAAGTTAAAGAAGCTACTAAAACTCACTTTTATCGGTTATACACTGAGGATGGAATAGGAGATGAGGCGATTTCTAATGACTTCCTCTCCCAGAGCCCTTCCTTGGACAACAACGAGAATAACTCAAATCTTATGAAGCCCTTCACTGAGGAAGAAATTAGTAATGTAATTTGGGACATGGAGCCTAACAAAGCCCCAGGCCCATATGGTTTCTCTGCTCACTTCTACAGAGCTTGTTCGACAATAATCAACTCTGACCTACTAAGAATGGCAAATGCTTTTCAAAAAAAGGCTAAAGTGGGAGGCACTACCAAATCCACCTTTCTTGTCCTAATACCCAAACAAGTGAATCCGGCTACCTTTGACAGATTTAGACCCATTTCACTATTTAATGTGTCTTACAAAATTCTTGCTAAATTGATTGCAAACAGAATTAAACCTTTGCTATCTGAGCTCATTTCTCCCAATCAAGGAGGGTTCATAGTAGGAAGACATATTTTAGATAATGTGATACTTGTTCAAGAATCCATGCATTCTAGTCATCAGAGGAAGGAGCAAGGGATGTTGATCAAGTTTGATATGACCAATGCCTTTGATCGGGTAAAACTTTCATTCCTTTACAAAGTTCTACTTTCCTTTGGATTCAGCCCAACTTTTGTGAACCTGATCAAGGTTTGCACTGACAAACCATGGATCGCTCTGCTGGTTAATGGCCGACCTACCTCTTATTTGCAAGCTTCAAGGGGGATAAGGCAAGGAGACCCGCTATCGCCCTTTCTGTACATAGTAATGGCAGACCCCTTGAGTAAGAAACTAATAATAGAAAGAAATAAAGGTACTCTCCCGGGCATCCAATCGACGACTGGATAAGAACCAATCAACCATGCCTTGTTCACAAATGATTCTCTTTTATTGGGAGGAGCTTCCACTCGAATAGCAAAGGAATTCAAAGGGAACCTGCATAACTTTTGTATCATTTTAGGAGCGCTTATTAATAAAATAAAAAGTGTAGTGTACAATTGGAATACAGAGAAACAAACCACACTCCGAATTGCTAGAATTCTGGACTTTTCAGGCTATGCCTCCTGGGACAAAATTCAATACCTGGGACTGCCTTTAACTCTGGGGGAAAACCAAGCCTCACTCTGGACTGAAGCCATCAATAAGATTAAAACCAAGATAGTTGTTGGGGTGGGCAGTGGCTTAACTATGCTGGCAAGCTAATCCACATAAATTTTGTCCTTTCCTCGCTCCTTATATATAAGGCCTCCTTCCTCCTGACACCAAAGATAATCATGTACCAAATTTCACAGTTCCTCGGAAAATTCCTATGGCAGGGAGGCAAATGATGAGAAGAAAATTCACTTAGTAATTTGGGACAAAGTGAAATAGCCAAAGCTGGAAGAAGGTCTTTAGATTAGAGACCCTGGCTTGGCCAACATCGCCATAGGTGGAAAAATCCTTTGGCAACTCTTCTCCAATAAACACCACCCAGTCAGCCAACTCCTCCAGAATAAATACTTCAAAGGAGTCTCACTGAGAAACCTCCAAGCGGATAGAGTTCCCAAAGGTACACTGCTTTGGAACCTTTGTAGAAAAGGGCTTGACCTTCCAAAACCAGCTCTACAGGGTGCCTAGAAACAAAGCAAATATTATGATATGGAAAGATAAAACCATTGGAAATTCCCCCCCTTGAACACACAATGGAGTTAGTTGATCTTCATGACTGGCTCTCCCAGCAGGGATTGCACAATATAGCTGACATTTCTTCTTGGGATAGTTAAGGCAACTGGGGAGACTGCGTCTTCCACAACCTGCCAGCACATTTACTTCACCAAAAGCACCTTATCTTGGATAAGCTAAAGGGCTCGGAACTAGTTAGCCTACATACATCCGATCTCTAGAGATGGGGAAAGACGGGAGTCTATACCCCTGCACTTGGCTTTCCATCCTTGTAGCCCACACAAAATCAAGTTCTCAACCCTTCCATCTGGCAGTGCACATGGGACACATATGGTATACCCAAGGTGATTTTTTTCACTTCATTACTTATCCACAAGAAAGTGCTGACAGGTGAAAATCTTTCCCATAGAGACATTATAGGGCCGCACTAGTGCATTTTGTGTAGATCTACATATGAAAATGTAGATCACCTCTTTGTAAGTTGTGCCTTTGCACAATCAATATGGGCCCACATCCTTCATGATCTCAATGCACTCGCCACTCTCGAGTGCACAGTCATGGAGCTTTTCTACACCTGGACTACTAAGTACACTAGGGCTCTTAGTGCACATTCTCTATGGAATCAGATCTGGTACTCCATTCCCAAGTTCATTTGCTCGAGGCTTTGGCTTGCCCAAAATAATCGGATATTCAACAATGTATTGTCCTCTCCCTTATCTGTGGTAGCCAGAGCTAAGGCATCCATAATAAAAGGTCTAGCAAAATACCCCAACAAGATAGATGATATCCTCATAACTGAAGAAGGAAGCTGGCTGGGTACCCTTCTCACTCGGATCAGCAAGGAAGTACCTACTTGGCCCACATTCAATCCTACTTGGCGCATCAGAACAGTAGGTGCAGAGTTCCAAACTTGGTGGAGGAAGCAGGGGAAGGTAACAATTTTCTTTGATGGCACCTCCAAAGGTAATCCAGGGATCTCTGGTGTAGGTGGAGTGGTTTAATCTCAAGACGGCTCCTGTATAGATAGCTATAGTTGGGGTCTAGGACAAAGAACAAGTAATCAGGATGAAATTCTTAGGCTACTCAAAGGCTGCCAGATTTCTTAGGAGCATGGCCATACAGCTCTTTAGGTCTTCGGGGACTCAGAGCTCTCGATAAAGACAATAGACTCAGAAGAGCACCTAAGCAGTCCAGTGCTCAACAACACTCTCCAGAGGTTGTGGGGCTTGTTGGGTTTCTTTACCTCTTCCTCCTTCTTTCACATCCTCCGCACCTCAAATAAGGAGGTAGATACGAAAGCCAATGAGGGATGATATTTGACTCAGGGGTTGCTAAAAAAAAACTCAGATGAGCCCGTGTGGACCCCCATCCCATAACACAACAATGATGCACCAAAAAAAATATGCCCCGAGCAACAATTGGATCTCAGCAATCAATGGCCCAAATCTAGCAACAAATGAACCTAATAGAACTAATCAGAACCGTTCAATGGAGTAGATCAAGGGTCATTTCTCGTGAAAGAGAACAAAAGTTAATGTAGCGAAAAGGTAGTTTTCTATCCTCGAGTGGTTTTTCCAGTGGCATTAGTAGTGGTAAGTGGTATCGTGAGCTTGGCTTCGACTAAGTGGAGGACACGTAGCAGCTGCAGAGGGTGGGGAAACCACTTTATCGAGCAGTTAACACATGGGTGTGTTATCAACCAGAAACATATGAGAACCGTCGAATCTAATCAAAGTAGATCAATGGCGAAGATTCAACGTGCAAGTTGGCCGATCGTGCATAAGGGTTTGGTAGAGTCAAGAGTTTTTACGATGGGCCGATGGGTGCCAACTCGATGTGGTTATGTGCGTGAGCCTAAAAAGTTTGAAGTTCGAAACATACCAGAACCTTTGGATCTAACCAAAGTAGATCAATGACGGAGGTTCAATATGCAAGTTGGTCGATTGGGGGTGGGGTTTGGTAGAGTCATGAGCTTTTGCGAAGGGCCGATGGGTGTGGACCTGAAGTGGTTATGTGTGCGAGCCTAAAAAGTTTGAAGTCTGACAACTCAATTGCATATCAGTCGCGGAGGAGGAGTGTTGTAAAGAGAGTCGTGGATGTGCCGATTCCCAATAGCGATAAAGGTGGAACCTCAGAATGTGTGCCAAGATCGTACTTAGGTAGAAATGATTGCTTTGTAGACATTCCCATCATAATGGTTTATAAGGATTCAACACTAACAAAAGGCTTTATCTGTTATTTATATACATCCAATATTAAAATCCTGACAAGTATTCAGGGGCCTTAAATTTCGGGGGCCGATCACACTGCTAAAAGACTTGGTCTTTGTCTTGATACCACATACAACTCTCCTTCGATGTAATTGCTTGAGGATCGCTAATTGCTCCCTTTTGTGTCATAAGGTGCCTCTTTGTAATCTTCAATTGCTGATGCGATGTAGCTTGAAGTCTCAAAACTTTGAAGGAAAATTGATAGGAGTATAAAGGTATAATGAACTTAAGTCTCCCTATTGTTTTGTATTGGCCTCGTTCCTAGCACAATGGTTGAACTATTGATAGTGGTGATTCACTATGAATATAAAACTTCCATATGCCTTTGTATCCATTGACATAAATGACTTGTATTATGATTATTAGAATGACCAGATGAGGTTTTGGATTGATATTCCATGATGGATGACAGACTTGTTGGCATGATAATAAATAAATTCAAGACTTCATATGACCTTTGCCTATCATCTGGTTAAAATAATTGATTTTTCGATATTGATGAGTTTGATAATACTTTTGATCTGACTTCTATACTGTGATGAGTTGACTTTGTTGATACAACATTAATTTATGTAAGGCCAATTATGTTGACTTAGTAAGGCATTATACTTTCAAAGAGCATTGCATGAAGCAAGCTCCCCAATCCAAATATGTTCATATTTGACAGTTATCTGATGAAATTAGGATGACGAGTTCCAAGATATGGCTTTGATTTTGATTATGACTTTGGTTTTACACGTTGATAGCCTACACTTGACAGGTGATGATCCTATGCTGATATAAGTAAGAGGGAGATGGCTTTTGAAGCCTGAAATTATGTATCATAGCATGACGAATCGATTTCTAAAATTTGAGAAAGAAATTATATATTGTAAATATATTGAAAAATGTTTTGAATAATGGAAATGAAAATCCTTGGATACTCCGAATTCAAGTTCAAGTTGTTGTTGAACTTAACATGGAATCCAACAATTAATTGAAGCATTGATGTTCCACTTTGAACATCCATATCTATCTATCTATCTATCTATCTATATATATACTTGATGTGCATAGAACCTGAATAAGTTTAATATTGAGTCACTTCATTCACATAGAGCTGCCACCGAACATCCTTTGAAATGTTTGCATGAGATGCTGAGATATTTCTCATATGATATGTGACTACATGTATGTATTGTTATTAATAAATATTATTGTTGATGAGAACATATGAGTGTAGCCTTAATATGATATATTCCATGATATTATTGATGACAAGTTAATAGCTTTACACTCAACTGAGTATGACATTGCTAGCATGGATAGCTATGAGGTAGGATGTAGAAGTTCCTTAGAGATCCATCTGATCAGGATCTAAATATGACATGCATACATTATGATGACATAGAATCCCATATATATACTTAGGAATGATATACTTCCATACATTGAGATAGTGCAGTTGTTCGAGACAAAATTAGGCTTGTGAATGACACCTCCTTGAGAGGGAGGATGATTATGGTATCATTTTGTGATTTATATGATTATTTATGATCTTACATGATATTTGATTTGATGTCCTATATGAACTGGAAAAAAAATCTATTGAGACAAGGAGAGACCAAATTTGAGTATGATGAGAGTAGCATTGATCGAGGACACTAAGAGAATTATTCCTCCCTGTCTGAGCTATGAGGGTGAGGAATTGAGATAGAGGGATCTTGGTGTTGAGGGAACTCTTGAAAATAGGGCATGACCCCTATCTATTATGCATATGGTCATAGGGTCAGAGAACATTTCTCCCCTATTTAGTATTTGCATAGTATACCCCAGTTGGCATCATACCCACAAGCATGGCTCGTCTGGAATATTGCTCCTTATTTACCCAATGGTTTGAGAATGTACTTAGGGTGTACAACCAAAATCGATTATGATGCAAGTGTTATACCACATGACTATTCAGGGATATCAATAGAAAGATCAGTATGTAATAGGATGTGTTGAGATAACCCTATGCAGTTCATGGTTGAGATTGAGCTCCCTGATGTGATCCTTGTTGCACAAAAATTGTCACTTTGACATTTTTCAATCAATATGAGTCTATCACCACTCATACTTACCTCCATTGCATGTCTTAAACCTTAGTTCTTCATATCAAGCCTTGAAAACAAGAGAAAGACCTTAAAAATATCTAAAACTCTGGTTTCGCACTTTCTCTTTGCATTACCTATGGTACTGCACCTATTGGTCATGTCCCCTGTGCACCTGACCGCACTATATCTATGTTATACGTGTGAACCACTGTAAAAGTTAAAAAGGCACAAATACATTCTTAAAAACTCACTTTGAGTCATTTCTAGAAGCTTCTAGAGAGAATCTTGAGGTGGCAAGTTCGCTCCTTGAGGGTTCATGCATCCCATACCTTAAGGAGCTAACCCCTTGATGTGAGGAGCTTATCCCTTTGAAGGAGGACTCTATCCCTTCAATGGTGGACCTATAACCTCCTTCCTTTGCACTATAAAATGAAGCGTTGGGCTGGTTACTTGGGAGGCTGAAAGCTGAATATTTTTTATGAAACTTAGTCTTCCTAATTGAGCTTTTGAGAGGAGAGATTACGTACCTTTTCATCTCATTTGGAAGAGAGTGAGGCTTGTAAAAGTAGAGGAGATTCCTGTTTGGACCCTAGGAAGAGCTTGTACAACATCAAAGCACCAATGTTGTAAAGTTCTTCTATTTCAAAGTTAATACAATCAAGTTTATTTTTCTCAATAAGCTGTGCCTTATGGTTTATTTCATGGATTCCTTGATCACCATGATGAACATGATTTATTATATTAGCTATGCATGTCTTATTTGATGTGTGCATGTTCGTGATTGCAAGTTATTAAAAGGAAACTCTTTTGGAGTTATTGGAGCATGGCTGCCACAAACTAGCGTTGGACATAAGGTAGGGTCTAAAACACCTCTTTAGTTTTTATCAATGAATCACAATATGTTTAGAGAAAGGTAGATTTGTATGTCCTGCTTGTTGCTAGATATCAGTTGATACTAGGGAGATCGGTCTTGTCCGCAAGAATGATTTATCTGGCCAACAAATTGGTGACTCCACTGGGGAACTGAATTTGGTTTTTTGGATTTTCCTTTGTCTTTGACTTGAGAAACTTGTTCTTGTTTCTAGTTTTTGCTTGATGTGTGTGGGATTGGGTAGTTTTTAGGTTCTGGATTGTTTTTAGTTTTTTTCGAAATTTTTAGGAGGATCGCACGTTATGTTTGTAATACAGTGCGGAGATGTCCACATTGTTACTTTACTGCACAGAGCGGTACCGCATCTGGTTATACCGAAGGCCTGTGGACCCTGTCAAAATTTTCAAAAAACCTAAAATGTTTTCATCCAGTTAAGTTTAGGATTCTTAGCATCTACCCAGATCTCTATTTTTCTATCAAAAAGCCTTGTTTATGAGTTTCTTTCAGAAAATTCTTCATCTCATCAATCTCCATTAAGTTAATTGGGTGTTTTGAGTCTCTTTTTTGAGAAATTCTTCATTTTATTTCCTTTGGTCATTACTTGGAGGTTTGTCTTAGTCTTTTCACAATTTTGTGTATGAGTGTTAATCGCCTTTAAGTTTTTTTATTTTTTGATCTTTGGAACTCTCACCCAATTTTCTTGACTTGTGCTAGTCTATTTCATTAAGCAGGTTGTTGGGGTAACTGTTCCAACCACCATTTCTGTATTGAATTCTGCGACGTTGGATTTCATCACCAACTAGTGTTTTGTACGGAAAGTTCCTTTGTTGTGTGGTTTGACTCCTAGATTTGATAGCGTGTGTTAATTTGTTTGTTTTTACTTTTAGAGACCATAGGTGTGAATTGTGAATTTTAATTGTTAGGTGTGAATTGTTAATTTTAGTTTCAAATTGTTAATAAAATTCACTGAAGTTGAATATAATGGCAACTATTCCGGAATTTACCAACCAAGGAACCCCTCTTAATGAGAATCCTAGTACTTTTACTTTCTTTGGAAATGTTGATCCTCCTTATATTGCTACTTTGTCATTACCTGGATTTACAATAGGTTTATCGATATGGTTATTTTCAACTTCGTTGGCCCCAAATACTTCAATTGTTCCACCTCAACCAAATGCTTCACCTCAACAAAGTTCACCATCTCAACATCACCAACCTTCTATTGACCCTTTACCTTCTTCGCCTAATATTTCTTCCTCTATTTCTTCCTCTTCACTTGGTAAAAGCCTTGACGCTAGTAATCGGGTGGCTAAGAGGAAGAAGAAAGGGAAGAAGAAAAAGAAGAAGAAGAAGAAAGATAAGAAAGAATTCAACCAACCAACCATGGCTGTAAGTGTTAGTTGTATTGAGGAAACCTCCAGCATGCATCGTAAACCCAAATACCCTTGCAGGCTTTGTAAGGGTGAGCACTTCCTTACCAATTGTCTTGGTATTCCAAAGGTTTTGGAAGTATGGTCAGAAAAAGCTCATCAACTTTCCATTGATCCATCAA
>APFE030230287.1:1510-22488 GCA_000404065.3 Pinus taeda
TTGGTGATTCAGAGATTGTCATAAAACAAGTTAGAAATACAATTCACTGTCTTTCTAGTCACCTCAAGCACTATCAGTCTTTGGTCCAGGAACTTATATCTCAATTTTTAGCATTCAACATTTCACCTATTCCCAGATCCCAGAATGCAACAGCTAACTTGCTAGCCAATGTTGCTTCTAAAATCCTACCTTCCGAAGATTATAGCCTAGATAGATTTTCAATAGAGTTAATTTTTAGACCATCGATTCCTGTCAATGTCACCAATTGGCGAGTCTTCAATCACGATGAAGACATCTTACATTTATTGACTTCCGAAAAGTCCTACGATGATTAAATCATTGATGAAAGTGATCATGATCTCCAGATGGAGGAAAAACACGAGGAAAACTCAATACCAAAACCTATGGTTAAACTTGAGGATCTCTACGATATTAAAGACAGGTTTACACAGGTAACCAATTCAAAGCTCCAAAGTTCCACCTTAAGATTTGAATTGATAAACCTTGGTACTGAGCAGAACCCTCAAAACATCAATTTGGGATTAGGACTTTCTGTGGAAGAAAGGATAGCATTCATTAGATTATTAAGAAAAAATAAACATGTTTTCGCTTGGAAATATGATGATTTAAAAACATACGATACATCAATCATTCAACATACCATTCCAATGCTTTTTGAACAAAAAACAGTCCAACAGAAGTTGAGGAAAATTCATCCTAACTTAGAGAGTCAAATAAAATCAGAACTCAATAAACACTTGAAAGCTAATATTATTTTTCCTGTTCAGCACTCAAACTGGATTTCCAATATGGTGCCCGTTAGAAAGAAAAATGGCGACATCAGGATTTGTATAGATTTCAGAAATCTGAATAAGGCAAGCCAAAAAGGTAATTTCCCATTACCTACCATGGAGCAGATATTCCATTCAGTAGCAGGTTCTGAGTTAATGTCCTTTTTAGATGGTTTTTCAGGATATAACCAAATTTTGGTCCATCCCGATGACAGACTCAAAACTACCTTCAGAACAAAATGGGGAACTTACGCTTATCAGAAAATGCCTTTTGGACTTATTAACGCAGGAGCTACATTCCAAAGAGCAATGGATATAGCCTTCAAAGGATTGATCAACAAAACAATAGTTGTTTATTTAGATGATATTACTGTATTTTCCAAGAAGAGATTCAATCATTTACATGATTTGAATCAAATCTTTGAACGTTGCAGAAGGTATGGTATTCACTCAATCCCAAAAAATACTTCTTTGCTCTTAATCAAGGAACATGCAGTCATTTTTAGGTCAAATTAACTTTGTCAAGAGATTTGTTCCCAAATTTTCCCACATTATTTTACCATTGCAAACCATGATTAAGAAAAATTTAGTGTTTAGATGGAGATCTGTAGAAAAGGAACCATTTGATTCAATCAAACAATCAATAATCAATGCCCCCGTTTTAAACACTCCTAATTTTTCTAATCATTTCATATTGTATACTATCGCGTCCACTTCATCTTATGCAGCGGTACTCGCTCAGATTAATGATCACAACTTGGAAGTACCAGTTTCATTTTATAGTTCAAATCTTCAAGGTGTTGAACTAAATTATTCAGAAGTTGAAAAACAAGCCTTTGCTGTGTACAAAGCTGTCAAACATTACAGACCCTTCCTTTTAAAAGCCCATACAAAAGTTATAGTTCATTTTTCTGCAGAAAGGAAATTACTAATCTAAAGGGAATTAGGAGAAAAAAGGGTGAATTAGGTCACAACACTACAAGAATATGACTTGGAAATCAAGCCAGCAAAGATTGTTAGGGGCCAAGGTTTTTGCAGGTTATTAGCAGGAGCATCCAACATTCAAGAATCAGGTGATACAGAATACACTGAAGAAATCAATCAAATAAGTATCACTGATCCTGAATCACAATATGCAGACTTGATCTTTTATTTGAAAATGGATATGCACCTCCTAATATTTCTTATAAAAACAAACGAGCCATTAGATTAAAATAAAAAAACTTCATAATCATTGATGATGTACTTTTTAGGCAAAATTATGATTTCAATTTTATTAAGATGCCTAGAAAAACCTGAAGCACAAAAAGGTTTTGCAAGGAGCTACATGATGGACCAGCAGGAGGACATTTTGGAGCTATACAATAGCCCACAAAATCATTCATGCTAGATATTATTGGCCCACCCTATTCAGAGATACTCACGAATATGTAAGGAAATGCCGAAGTTGTCAAATCTCTAGTGGAAGACAAATAAAATCAGCTTTCCCTTTGCAACCAATCAACATTGATCAACCTTTCGAGCAATGGGGATTGGATATCATTGGAGAAATAACTCCACACTCTTCCAAACAACATAAGTATATCCTTACTGATACTTATTACTTCACTAAGTGGGTTGAAGCAATTCCTTTAAAGACAACAAACTCTGAAGTAATTATAGAGTTTATAGATCAATTCATCATTACCAGGTTTGGTGTCCCAAATGCTCTTGTTTTCGATAATGCATCTTATTTATCTGGAAATTCTATGTTTGAGTTCGCTATTAAAATAGGATTTAAATTGAAATATTCTGCAAATTACTATCCTCAGGGTAACGGTTTAGCAGAATCTACCAATAAAAATCTAGTCAAAATTATTAAGCGAACTATTGAACAGAATCATAAAAACTGGCACAGATCTTTAATATTTGCACTATGGGCTAATAGAATAATGTAGAAGGCTTCCATAGGTACTTCTCCATTCAACCTTGTATATGGGAAAGAAGCATTTCTACCAACCAATATATTGCTTCCTTCTCTAGCCCTAGTTCAGTTTATTGAAGAAAGCCCCTCTTCTTCTATTCAACTTAGACATGATCAAATCTTAAAATTAGAAGAAGAAAGAGAAAAGGCCAAAATTACTCATGCAAAACATCAGCAAATTACAAGTCATTCTTTGATTCAACTTCATCCAGTTCAAAACAATAACAAGTTGGTGATCTATTCTGAAATGGAACAAAAGCCATGAATAAAGGAAAACACACCAAGTTCCAGAAGATGTGGCTTGGACCATTTCAGATCAACGAGAAGATAGGCCATTCAACATTCATATTACAAGATCTATCAGGAAAGAGGGATTCTCTTCCTGTTAATGGCCTCATCTTAAAGAAAATTCTTAAATTGAGGAGGTAACCCCTTCTCCTTTTGTAAATATTCAAATTTCAGTAGAATTTGTAGTTTTTAGGATTATTAGGAAATAAAGTTGTAAGATATCTTCCATTGGCCTTTGCTATACTGAAAAGTTGCTCAAAAGAAGTGGTTTTGATATTTACTTTTAAAATAAAAGCCTTAAAAAAAGGGACAATTTCTAGGAAATTAGGTATATTCACATTCTGAAACCCCATTTCATTTTTGTGAAATCTTCTCAAGATTTAGAAGTACTGTAAATCATTTTAATGTTTTCAAAATGGCCACAAAAAAGTTATTAATATCAAAACAGAAACTAATTCAATCTTAGCATCTTCAACTCTTACCCTGTCATCCATTCTCTCTTAAGGAGAAAATTTCCCATCCCATTCATCCAAGTTTATGATTACTCAGAGTGTAATTCTAAAATATTTGATATAAAAGATAAGGGGTCTTATTACAAGCCTGATTACCATGATCATTGGGAAATAGTTTAACCGACATTACCAACACTGCATACCAAAACAAGGTTATGGCTTATAATCATAAGACAAGGGGTCTCATCACGAGCCAGCATGTTCGGTTATATTACAACCAGTGAATGGCATTGTCAAACAGCTGGCCACCAAACCAGGACAATGGCTTTTTATCTTACAAAATAATAGAAAAGAAAAAGAAATACAAAATATTAAAGCATATTTTGAATTCATTCTTTTAATCATACTCTGAAATGGATGGGATAATGGACAGTCAAATGGTTAAAAGGTATCCCTGTCGAAACTATGAAAGTTTGCTTGCAGTAGAGGCTCTACCTATGAAAAAGGAGTCAATTAAAAAGGCTAAGTTGGAAAGGTTTTTTGTTTTATTTATCAACCAATAGAGGCCAATTTAAAACTTAGAATGTATTTAATTTTAACAAGAGAAGAAATTAGCAAAAATAGCTCTTATTATATTCAGAATGTATGTATACCTAGTTATATTAGAATTTTCTTCTTTGATAAGATTTCTATATAAAAAAAGTCTAAGTATTTCAATATTTCTCAGAGATAACTGTTTCTCCCAGCGAATCGCCAATTGTTGTGTTGTACAACAACCCCACATTTCATAAAATTTTACCTTCAAAACTATAATATGAAATGGGTCCCTTTTAGATAAAATTGGTATCAACTTATCATTCCTCAAAAGGTCTAAAAGGAAACAAAACATTATAAACCTTTTGAGACAAAATATAATCGGTCTTATAATAAAAAATGAATAATTCTTTATTATTGCGATAAAGCGATTACAAGATCGCATATCGCAATAACAAAGGATGCATAACAAAAGACCCATTAGTTTTCCCCGATGCGACAAGCGCGAATAACTATCAGATATCGGGAAGGTAAGCAATCGTAACAAAAGGTCCCCTCTCTTTGCTCCGATGCGATATCGCTATCGGCGATCGGGGAGTATAACATGCATGCAACAAAAGGCCCTCTTCTAAAAACTCCCGATGCGAATTATCAATATCGCTATCGGCGATCGGGATTCCGCAATGAGACCAATATAACTACTCAAGCATTCCTTCGATCTCCGATTGCGATAAAGCTAAGTGCGACTTTCAAAAAGGATTGATAAGGCTTGGGTATATTGTGTTAATTATTTTAAAAGCCTTTCTATTCCCGATAGTGATTCACTTGCGATCAACCGCCAAAAAATCAAAGCCACGCTTAAATGAATTATTCGGCGAATAAACGATATGATGAGCATTTAAATGATTGGCAGGTTTAAACGGCCAATTAATGGAGTAGTTATGCCAAAATCTCTTCAGAGATTGTATCCGCGACAGTATTATTTTAATCCTCCATTACTCATTGATTGATATAACTCTTTCATACTTGGTTTGCATCACCTATTCTCTGCATTATGTTCATTTTATCTCCTGCGCAGTGCTCCTCCGAAGCAACAAATTTAGGCCAAATGGGGAAGAAGTCTAAGAAATTTGGAACAGCTTCAGCTTCCGCAGTAACAGGACAACATACTGCCGATCCGGGACCAAGTAAAAAAAGATTGATCTTAGACACTACATGTCTTGGTCTCGGTAATACTAGTCGGCAGAGCATCTATAATCTGGTTGAAGCCGAAGAGCCTCAAGAAACATCAGTACAAGCTACAGTAGGTTTGAACCGAAAATCCGAGGCTAACCTAAAGGATTTAGCCGATTCTTACTTACACCGAATAGCGGCTCGAGAGCAAATTCTTCCATACACAGATGTAGTAAGGTGGGCAGTTGAGGAAATCCCAATTACAAACAAAACATTTTGCACTATCGACGGGAGAGTCTTCAATTCATTTCAACCCAATGATTTGAGACAAATGTACCATTTGCCCGAACCAGAGAAGAAGTATAATAAAGCATTTCTAGAGAATTTCAGAGATGAAAATGAAACTGGATCAGCACCTATAAGGGAATGGAGATAGAACCCCGCAAAACACAAGCATGAGTCCTCGGGTAAGTACTCTATCGATTCCTTGTGTTCTCCTTATTGTTATGCTGGAGCGATGATGTCTAGGATTTGGGGGTTGCATGATTCCTCAAAATTCTCAATAGAGATGGTACCTTTAATGGAAGCAGCAGTCAATAGCGAAATTATGGATTGGGGAAATATATTATCTGATAAGTTAGCAATTGTTATTCTTGAGTTCAGAAACAAAACCCGCGTTACTGATAGGTTTATTCCTCCATTTTATTTTAGTTCCTACATCTTAGATACTCTCTGTTTTAACTCCGAATTTCCTGTGCTGGGGTGGAGATGGACTCCATAGGACCCCATGCCGATTCATATCTATCACCAGAAGTTGTGTAAAGCCCATTATAAGCATCACCTATATCAAGTTTGCAATGGATTTATGTTGCCCATTTACTATGCAATTTTTGACAAACCTGCTCCTAAGATTTCCTCACAAGCAGAGATTGATTTGACAGCCTTAGGAAACTGGTTCGGAGAAGATAAATTTACATATATAAGAGTTTCCGGCAGCCATGCCAGACCTCATGTTCTCCCCTGTATATACCCAACAAACTATTTGCTCGAGAGATAGCATATCAGCTTACATCCGCATGAGCTACCAAGACTCTGAGGAATTCAAAGAAGCAAGTTTGGCCTCCTTTTCCTCTAAGGTGTGGCGTTTACACTCTGCATGACTATAAGCATGCAGGGAAAGAAGTAGAAAAGATAAATATACTCAATCTCGCCACTCTTCCTAACAGACGATTTGATCCAAGGAAAATCGCCTATAATGTACTAGAACAGGCAAAACTCACTAAGTTTGAACATAAAGAAGATGAGTTTGATGACCTATTCTCTTCGGCGGAGTTATTATTTCAGGTTCAAGCGCTAGCTGAAATGAGATATCACGACGACGGGTTAGTCGAATTTAACAAACTTAGAAAGCAGAGGTTGCAAACTCTGCCTCTAGATTTGTTAGCCACTACCCCGATGACACAATCAAGCGAGCCTGAACAACGACTTACCAACGAACCTCCTACTACATCAGAAATTTTTGAAGAAGTCCAAAGAAAAGAGCAGGAGGAACTCCAGAGAAAAGAACAAGAAGAAGTGCAGAGGAAAGAATAAGAGGAAGCACATAGGAAAGAGCGAGAGAAAATACATGAGGAAGAACTGAAAAACGAGCAGGATAAGGGCAGCAAGGATGTGAATGTCGATACCCAGATTGACCCGAGATTGCTCCAGGAATGGCAACAATTCGACTCAATCATAAGCAATCTAGAAAGCTCGAAAGATGCCGATACATCCAAAGCGATTGATACACAGGATACAGTGTCAAAAAAGGTTCCAAGCAAAGGAACCAGCATCCTACCCCCTAGTACAGACTTAGAAATAATTCCGAAAGATCCTTCGGATCAAATCATTTTGCAAGTGGAGGATATACCTCCACTGGATGTCTTTTACAGCCCAAAACACAGGTTCGTAGTAAAGCATCAGTGGAAAAGGAGAAGGATTGATCAACCTTCCCTATTCCCTAAACAAACAGTGACAGCCAACGTAGTTTGGAAGGAGGAGTTCGATCCTTCCGATGACCTAACAAAGTTGTCACAGTATGTTGGAGCCTATTCGGAAGCCACCATGGACAAGGCATCGGAAGTGAGTAATTTGTTAAAAGGAAAAGACAAGGCAATCGTTTTGTACAAGCACAGCTATCAAAGGCACAACAGAAAGCAGAACAATTAGAACGGCAATTGTCAACGCACCAACAGTTAAATAATCAACTGAACAAGCAGCTACTTGAAGAGAAACAAAGGGTAGATTCGAACGCGATTCAAAGGCAGAAAGAATTATCAGAGGCATTGGCAAAATTGAAGACGATGAATGAACAAATGGTAAAGACAAAAGATGAGCAAATTGCTCAATTATCACTTCAAATAGAGAAGTTCAAGAGTCTTCCGTAGCCTGCCGATTTTAGGGCAGAAGCACTACAGATTAATAAGGCACTGGTAACAAAAATAAGATTATTGTGTCATAAAATTGCTCAAGTTGAACCCCTGTGTGACATAACAGCATCAATAATCGATAAATCAGTCAATGCTAGACAGGACTTAGAGCAGGCCGATGAGACCTTAATAGATTTTCTTACTTGGCAGGACACTAGCGAGGGACACGCAGCAAATTTGTCTAAAATCCTAGAATCACATAAAAGAAATTCTATTCATGGAATGGCAGTCCCAATTGATAAAGGCAGAGAGAGAAGTTTCTAGATGCAAATTATCCACAAGTAATTTGATTGAATTAATTAACAATACTCTCTATTTATCTAATATGATCTCTCAATGTACACCAGGTAAATTACTATCGTCTAAAACATTGGAGCAATCATGTTATCAACAGCTGGAAAAGAATGGGAGATTGATCACAGGTATTAAAAGTTTAACTTGGGACACCTATTGGTTGTTCCTAGTAAAACCATACAGCCAAAGAGCCACCCTCAAATACCTAATAGATGCAATCGGGTGTATCATTCCCGATATACACGATTCCACCTATTCGTCTCAGCTCAATTCTTGTCTCAGCCGCCCTCAAGAAGTGAAACCGATGCTAGCGATATGCCAACTCAGGTCAAAAGGCAAATAGCTAGAGTGATGAATCATGCTGCCGACTACCAGATTGCTATGGAGGAGATATTCAAGATCAAGTTATACCAATTTAATAACATTTTAATTTTGTAGTTAGTTAGTTTAATTAAGTATTTATAGACCCTTTCATGTATTTAGAAAGGGTCCTAAGTTTTTGTATATGAATTAAACCTGAAGTTGCACTACTGTACTTCAGGTATATTTTTTTATAAAGACTGGGCCAATTATTCCAATTTTTTACAACGAAGCTCTTATGTGGATGTGCACTACTGCCTTTATTTAAAAGTATCTCTGAGTTGAAAGAAGGAATTCGAATTGTGATTGATGTTGGGAATGGTTTGCAGCTCATATGGTACTACTATCTATGTCTGAATTCATTCTTTTTATGTGAATTGTTATTTGATCATTCTTGCTATTATTGAATATATGCATGTGTTTCAACAACATTCTTTATACTTTCCACTATTGGATGTTTACAGCGTGCTCTTCTTTTAATCATACATGTATCAGTAATATAAAAAGACAAGTGTAACAATTTTTTATTAATTACTTTGTTCAACTATTTGAACAAAGCAATTATTATATGAAGGAATGTCTATGTTTATTGAATAAAGTCATCTATATGCCTATTGATGAACAGAGATCATCAAACGTTGCACTTAAGAATAGAAGCTTCCTGGGATAGAATAGTTGTTTGTATTTTCGCTTTTTAGATTAAGTCATCCATCCATTATCACTTATTAGAAAACCAGTCACTCATCCATCCCTTTTTATTCATCACTGGGAAATTGGTCCCATTATATCCAGTCAGAGCCACCATCCCAAACGGAAAAGGAGTTGCATTAAGGTCCGGACCAAGTGGTTATCCCCCGATGTTGATGAAACGATTTTCGAGGCATCAACAAGATGATAAGGAGTGGAATTCCAATTCTTTATCTTATACTTTTCCACTATGTCTTGCACAATTTTAGAGGTGAATTGTGCTCCCTAATCATTGACAGTTTTTATGGGAGTCCAAGTCTTACAAAAAAATTCTCAAAGAGAAAATTAACTACTCACTGTAGTAAATCTCTTGATAATGCTTTTTCTTTTGCCCACTTGGCAACATAGTCAACACATACCAAAATGCATTATTTTAGGACCTCCAAATCTAGAGTCCATTTTTCAAATGGATCTATGAGAACTTGTGGTTGCAAGGGAATTTTATCAGAGGCTACAGGTTGGCCCATCCTTTAATGACAGTCACAACTTCGAACATATTTCCTAGTATTTTTAAAAAGGGATGGCTAATAGTATCCTTGATGAAGTATCTTATAGGAAATTATTTTACCTGCAAAATGGCCACTACAAGGTTCATCATAGCAAGCTTTTAAAATTTCTAACATTTAATCTTCTTTTACACATCTTCTAGTTACAAAGTGAGGTCCAATGTAAAAGATATTTTATTTAATCCAAGAATATCTAACACTCTATTTGATTATCTTATTATTTTATTTTGAAGTCAAATGGGGTGGTCACTTTCTCAAATACAAGTAATTTTCCACATCACAAAGCATGGAGTTGTAATAGATACAGAAAACAAATGTTCATCTGGAAAAGTATAAGAAACTAGCACAATATCAACAGGGTTATTAAGTCACGATATAAAGTTTGCCACTTAATTTCCCTTCTAGGGCAATCTATGACAATGATATTGAATTCTTGCAACGACAATAACCATATTTTTAATCTACCATATTACAAAATGTCCTGTTACGATAATGTTGTCATAGTTGGTGCTATAGTGTTGAAACTTGTCAACTACATGCACAAATACTAACATTTATTTCTCAGTAATAGTGTAACTCATCTCAACAACGGTTAGATTTTTACGAATAAAATAAATTGCATAAGTATTTAGGATCTCCTTTTGACTTATTGCTTCCCCTATTGCTATATTGAATGCATGTGTGGAGATTTCCAATGGTGAATCCCAATTAGGCCTTCTTAATACTAGCGTTGTGGGTAGTTTTTCTTTAAGATTCTTAAAAGAAATTTGATAGTTACCATTCCAATAAAATGTCTTTAGTAAGCAATTCGAATAATAGCAAGGCTAATTTTCTAAAGTTTTCTATGAATTGACGATAATACTTTGCATAACCTAGGAAACTTCTTACTTATCTTTGACTTGATGGAATTGGAAATTCATCAATGATTTCAATCTTGGTTGCATCTATTCTTATCCCTTCAACAAGTATATTATGTCACAAAATAATCTCTCCTATTAATACCAAAACAATTCTCACAAGTAAAGGGTAAGTTGGTTTCTATGCATCTTTAAAGTATTATTTTTCTAGATTAAACCAAGATTATTAAAAAGTATCTCCATATACATAAAATTCATCCATATAGATTGCAATGCATTGGCGTATTAAATCAATAAAGATTGCCATAATTTCTCTTTGAAATGTAGCCAGTGCATTACACAAAACAAAGGGTAATAACTTATAGGCATATGTTCCCTAAGGAGATGTGAAATTTGTTTTGTCCTAATCCTCTATAGCTATTTTCATTTGATTCTAGCCACTAAATCCATCCAAGAAGAAAAAATATTACTTCCTAGTTAGGTTGTATAGGACTTGGTAGATGAATGGTAAAGGGAAATGACCTTTAAGGGCAGCTTTATTTAATTCTCTCAACACATACTCATCAGTTCTCATTCTTAATAATTTTTATCACCATCTCGCACTAAGAACTCTTTAGAGAAACAAGATGAGATGTTGTTCACAAAAAGGTGGCAAACGAGGTTTGTATTGAGCACCTTAACCTACAAAGGTTAAGTGTAACGTGTCCGCATGGGGAGAATCCAAAGAGCCAAACTCGGATGATGAGCTAGGTTCAAAATTGTGATTAAAGATGGGTCGCGCTTTAAATACTATACAACTAAGGGCCCAATTCCCCCCCCGTAATCTAAACCTGCTGAAATCTAAGCACAACGAAAGTACAACCAGGGTAAGACTGCTACAGGACCACCAACGTTGAAGATTTAGCACCTGATGAACGACCCAGATCCATTTCGGCTCACGATAAAGGCTTCCTCCACTCCATGTTAAGCTTTGTTGTAACAAGCAGTTACAACCCGACAAATGGTCTCCTCCCTCCCTACTCAACGATACAGGTATCAAGTATGATGGTAAAGTACGAGTATGTGGTGAAAGGTAAAATTGCTCGCTTGTTCTATGAGTTCATCCCTTGCCCTCCCGAACCAACCAGCGACTACCACATGCCTTCCCCTCATGCCTTCATCTCCTGCCACCTGGGAAAATGTATTTGTCTTTGAAATAAAATACCTAAGGCCCTAGAGCTTTCCCCCAACAACAATTATTCAGCCCAGTCAAAGAACCTCTCACATGGACAACAGCGTAGGAGCCCTCTATACACTCTCCCAAAGTTCACGTGCGCCCTCTCAAGTTGCTTTCATTCCCCTGCGGCATCTAGGTAACCCAACACCCTAGCCTCCTTGTTTGCTTGCTTTTGTTTTATTCGAAGGGATGAAGCACACGACGCCTATAACCCCCAACACTCATGAGGTCAAAAACACCAATGCCAATATTTTAACGGACACTAAAGCCCATATTACTGACCCTGTCTGCCCCTTTTCTCTTACTAACCCCCGTTACGAGATATTATCAGATCATGTGAGGAACGAGGATCCGTTTAGGTTTATGGCTTCTAGGTTATATTATCAAATTTCCCCTCCACTTCATCACCTCCCTGAGTTCGTAACTTGGTTGGGAAAGTCTTACCAAAGTGAAAAGAATCGTTTTGTCTCTCATTCAAGAATGGTAATCCTTGAGATAACCACTCTTTTAATTTAGAGAGCTCTTAATTTCCCTGCATCTCCCTCTATGTGCACTTTTATTGATTCAACCCTAGATGGGCATTTGATGACACTCCCAGAAAAAGAACAACAAGCCTTCCTAGAGAAAATTCTCGCTCCTGAGGCCAAAACCCTGCCTTTGTACATCCAACTCCCATTAACTCTTTTTAAACCCGTGGTTCAACCAGTCTTAGCCACTATCACTGGTCTTTTGGGTGGACACACCACCCTACTATTAAGCAGGGTAGCTCTCGGGTGTTTGCATAAGATGAAGCAACCTGGATGCCAGTTAAACATCCTAGAATACCTCTCGACCTCCATTTGCTTCTAATTCATCTATCTCATAGCCTCCTCTTACTTTCGCTACTTATCACTATTCTTTTACTTGTTTCTCTACACCCATATTGAAGAATTCCAATGTCTTCACCTGGATGTGTTTACCCTTGATAAAGAGAGAAATTCAGACTTTGACTGGAACGTCTTTGTAAGAAAGAGGCTCGGTTTGGGAGGATATTCTCAATTCCTCTCATCCTTCATGGCTATTGCCTACCAAATCATTCATAGAGTCCCACCCCCCATAACCTTCCCTGAGAAAAAGGAACTCCTCCAACTCCATGAGCAAGTTGCCATTGGGGATTGGTACCTCTATGAGGATTATGCAAAGATTCGGGTTTACGGGTGCGAACTTCCTCCTTGTCATTTCCTAGTGTTTCTACCAATGAGGGTATTCGCCCTCGAGTTTATCAAGTAAATCCTCAGTGTTGACCTGATCCACTTTGTACTAGCCAAGAAAGGTTATAACTTTAAAATGGGATAGTCGGTAGGTCCTTTTGTGATAAACACCAAGCAAGCCTTCAAGATAGTTGAGGCCATGATCTAAGCCATGGAATTTGAGAAAGGAAAAATCTGGCATTATGATCCCCGAGGTCTCCTTGCTTGGAGAAGGGATAAGATTAACGCCTCAAATTATGTGCATGATCCTAAGCTATAGGTGGAATGGAAATTTAACTTTGACCCTTGACCTCTTAATACAGACATGGATACCAAGTCCCCAGTCAGCACAAACAAGACACAAAAAGGGTTGTTGACACTTCAGGGACAACTCACATGGAAGAAGGACCGGCTCATAAAAGGGTCAAAAGTCAAGGGAAGGAACAGGAATAGGAAGAACCAAGCATCCAACTCCAAAAGAAAGTGTTTAAGAACCTAGGATTTCAAGTTAATTTGGAAATACCTCCAGTGGCCTCATCAACATCCTCGACTGAGGTAGTCAACCCAGAGTCTAAGGAAAATCTTTATGCAGCAGGAACAGTTTGGTCACAAGGTAGGAACGTCCAAGTAAGAAACAAGAGGGCAAAGGAAAAGTTACATCAAGAAATGGCTCCAAGAATCACCCCTCAACACACTCGGATATTAGCTGCAATGGATCTAGAGAGAGAAGAGATGAAAATCAGTTTGAAGCACCCATCTTTTTAAACCCTACCTTTGGGTTCCCAGTTTCAGGATCTGGATGTGTCTCTAGATTTGACCAGTGTCCCTCTAGCACACAAAGTCAACCTACATAGGCAGGTAGGAGAAATTTTATACAATGACATCAATAAGAACCAGATGACTATTGATCAGGCTCAAGTCTATATAGACAAAATCGTCGAGAATGTAAAGGTTGAGAAGGTCAAGTCTCGTGCTCTTTTTAAATAGAAGTAATATTATAAAGAACTTATCATGAAAATGGGACTGGAATCAGAAGATGATGCAGAAGTGGTAGCAGTACTAAAGGAAACCAATAGGGAGAATTTAGACTTGAGACGACAACAAAAAATGCATAGAGGTGAGCATATACAAACCCCTGATTTAATCCAAAGTGAAAAGGAAAAGGAGGTGGTAATGAAGGAATTGAATGAAAGCAAAGAGAAAGTTGTTGCCCTGGAATGGACAGTGGAAGATTTACAAAAAAGGATCAATTCTTATGTATGTACTGTACTCATTCCCGATGATTCCCAAAACTCCATTGATCGCCTTCCTAAGGCATTAACAGAGCTGAAACTTTCTGAGGATGAGTTGGTGAGAGTTCAAAGGGAGTTGAATGCAGCTAAAATCCAGGTGACCTAGAAAGATAAACAACTCCAAGTGGAAAATGCAATCATCGAAAAGCTCACAAAAGATTTACAGAGTGCAACTAAAGAGATCAAGGGGCTGAATACCAAACTAAAAGGAAATTTGGCCCTCATAGAAGCCCGACAAGTGGTGTGGGACAAGATCATCTAGGAGGTTAATCACAGTTGGGAGAAAGTAGCTCTGATACATGATCAAAAGAATCTTTGCAATGAATATTCCCCTTCTCTCCTAAATGACAAGCAAGCCAGTATTACTAATTCCCAATATGCTAAGAAGTACATTCAGTTTTTTACTAAGAGAACAATCAGGGAGTTGAGGCCACTTGACATATATGATAGAATGGAACAGTAGCAGAGATTTCTAAGGTTATCTCGAAAGAGGAAGCCAGGGCTAAGGCAGAACAAAGTCTAGAAAAGCTACAGAAAGAGGTGTCAAGATTTGATGTCAAGATCAATCAACTTCTCGAGGTTGAGTTACCTAACTGGTGGGGAGTAAATGGAGAATTGCTCACATAGGAAGTTTACAACCAAAAAATGACTAAGATTAAGAGTAGGATAGGTGAAACTCCTAAGAAAACACCAGTCCTTAAAGGAACAACCATAACAAACTTCTTGGAGAAGGAATTTCACCTTCTCAAGATGGTTAAACATATCTCTCAGTGCAAACTGGATTATGCAAGGGTGCTCAATCTCCGACACCACTATCGACATTTCAACTCTATTCCACCTCCTCCTCCAGCCATGTGGCAATGATGCAATTAGTTTTCCAATCCTCCCATGCTTCAAATGGTTCGCCCACAGGTTTCTACAGCTTCGCACCAAACATCCAAGTCATCTCGTTGTCCATGAATATCATGTTTATTGCGCCAGTTATGGTCTTTGATTTTACTTTTTAGCTATTTTTACCTTATGTTTGTTATGCTTTTAATAAGACATTCTATTATGGTTAAGAGGCTTGTGCCTTTGCGCATGCTCTAATTTTGATTTTTGATTTTTATAATGATGACAAAGATAAAGAAGGAATATCTTTTTAACAGCCTATGATTTAGAGGCTTTTTGTATATATACCTTCTTGAAAAAGGAAAACGGGTTCATAATTCGATGAAAGAAACTCTATGTTATTTTTGAGATGGTTTTTTGGCTTTGAAGATGTATCTTTCAGAATATTAATGAAATCGTAGTGAATCCTTCGTTCCAGTATTATAGTATGTTTTCTCACTGTTGAAATTCCATTTTGTTCATATTCTTGTATGATTTCAAGTCATGTAGCTACCAAAAATGTTTCATGTGTTCTTACATGTTCATTTGACTTAAGATATTAATGCTAATGCCTGTTTGAATCTTCAAAACTAACTCTTTAATTGTGCTTCGTGATTCATCGCATACGATCCTTTACTAATCCATGTATTTCTTAACTCAGAAAAGTGTATAATTCTTGATATCTTGAGCTTTATGTGATTAGTTATCCTTTCTCTTTTATCTACTTTCACACCTCTGCTAAAGTAATTGAACTGTAAATCCTTGAGCTGCTTGGCCTTCACGATTTATCATAAATGTTTTTGGATGTTACATGTGTATGAGAATGTACCAAGAACTACATGGGTTATGTTTTCTTTGATGAATGAACCAAACCAATGTTGTTTATGAATCTAGATGTTCTAGGCACTAGTATCACAACATATGTTCCAACAATAGCAGTCAAAGGTATCTTAGTGCAAGGGGACAGTGAAGGAAAAAGGGGTAGGTGGATCGCTAATATCCAAGAATATGAATTAGACATAAAATCTTCTAAGCTCATAAAGGGCCAAGGGCTGGCCAAGATCCTATCAGAGTCTAACTGCGAAGCTTTGGGGATAAACATAATAACTAAGGGAGGTGGAGCAGATGTTGAACAAAATGAGATCAAAACCTCAGAACAAAAAATATGCGTCAAATATGAAGGGTCATCTTGGTATAAGAATATAATCCATTATCTCTTATTCCTGAGGTGTCCACTAGGGCTAGATAAGTCTAAATACAGAAAGTTGAGAGTGCAAGCTCAAAATTTTATCATATCTAATGGCCAACTCTACTGGAAGGACCCGGTGGAGATTCTGTTGTTATGCTTGGTAGAAGGAGAAACTCAAAGGTTATTAAAGAATTTCATGGAGGGGTTTCTGGACGTCATTACAGTTGGAAGACCAATGCTCACAAAATCCTTAAAGCAAGGTTCTACTGGCCCACACTTTTGGGAGAAGTTCATTCACAAGTCAGATCATGTCAAAAGTGCCAAGTTTTCACTAAGAATAAAAAACTTTCACCTCTTCCCTTGATCCCAGTACAAGTGGAAGAACCCTTCAGACAGTGGGGACTAGATTTCATAGGTGATGTAAATCCGTCTTCCAGTGGCGAACATAAGTGGATATTAATGACCACAAATTATTTCACGAAGTGGGTAGAGGCCATCCCAGCCAGAAATTCTATTGACTCCATGGTGATCAAGTTTATGGAGGAAAACATATTATCACGTTTTGGTTGTCCTACCAAGATCATCATGGACAATGCTCAAGTCTTCAAATCCACCAAATTTATCAACTTCCGTCAGAGGTTTAATATCATAATTGGGCACTCCACTACCTACTATCCTCAAGGAAATGGTTTAGCTGAATCCTCAAATAAAACTATAGTGAGAGTTCTGAAGAAGACCATCACAGAGAATCAGAGAAACTGGGACACTCAATTGAATTTTTCTCTTTGGGCTAACCGAGTGACTCCTAAACGATCCACGGGAAAATCGCCTTTCGAGATAGTATATGGTAAGGTTGCAATCTTACCAATTCAATTGGCAATGCCAGTAGCGAAGTTGCTATAGGAAGAAGAAGAAGAACAAAATGCCATGACACAAAGGATAAGCCAACTGGTTAAACTTCATGAGAATGGGGAACAGGTAGGGATTGAATTGGAAAACTACCAATAGAAAATGAAATATTTGTTTGACAAGAAATCCAAGGATCGACCTTTACAGCTAGGTGATTTGGTTCTCCGGTGGGACGTCAAAAGGGAAGACAAAGGAAAACACGGGAAATTTGACCCACTATGGTTTCGCCCTTTCAAAATTTCAGAAGAGAAAGGACATAATACGTACCTGCTTGAGAATTTGGAAGTAGAATTGTTGGAGCTACCAGTAAATAGTCAATTATTCAATCTCTATTTTTAGAATTAAAGGTACCCCTCTTTCACACATTGTAAATATCAGTGTGTACATTGTAAATAACATATGAAATTTCCAATTTTCTGCTAAATTGTTCGTTTTCATAAAAAAATTGTTTGTTGAATAAAACTCCATGCGCAAGAAAGAAGTTACTAGACTGCAAGTTCTCGACTTATTAGAATCCAATGCCTCGTCCCCAGGTGGAGCCAATGTTATCGCCATCTCGCACTAAGTTCTCTTCAGAGAAACGAGATGAGATGTTATTCGCAAAAAGGTGTAAAACGAGGTTTGTATTGAGCACCTTAACGTACAAAGGTTAAGTGTAACGTGTCTGCATGGGAGAATCGAAAGAGCCAAACTCGGGTGATGAGTTAAGGTTCAAACTTGTCATTTGAGATGGGAGGCGATTTAAAGACTATATATCTAAGGGCTCGGTTCCCCCCTCGTAATCTAAACCTACTGACATCTAAGAGCAACTCTGGCAGCGAAAGTACAAGGCGTTTAACACCAGTACCGACCCCTAACATTGAATAGTCAGTGCCCGATGAACAACCTAGATCCATTCCAGCTCACGAAAAAGGCTTCCTCCACTCCATGTTACGCTCTTTCGTAATAGGTAGGGACCACTTGACATGTGGTCTCCTCCCATTCGCTACTCAGCGATACAGGTATGAGGTATGATGGTAAAGTATAAGTGGTGAAAGGTAAAACTACTCACTTGTTGTATGAGTTTGTCCCTTGCCCTCCTGAACCAACCAATGGTTGCCACGTGCCTTCCCATCATGCCTTCATCTCCCTCCACCTGGGCACACGTCCTTGTCTTTGAAATAAAATACCTAAGGCCTTAGAGCTTTCACCCGACAACAATTATTCAGCCCGGTCAAAGAACCTCTTGCATAGACAACATCACAGGAGCCCTTTGTACACTCTCCCAAAGGTCACAGGCACCCTCCCAAGTTGCTTTCATTCCTTTACGCGCTCCAAATAACCCGACACCCCAACCTCCTTATTTTCTTGCTTTTGTTTTATTCGAAGGGATGAAGCACGTGACGCCTATAACCCCCAACACTCATGAGGTCAAAAACATCGGTGCTAGTCTTTTAACATGTTGAAAATAGCAACAAGAAATGCTAAATATAGAAGTGCTAAATTTAGTATTGCTATAAATAGAATTTCAGGATACCTTCCTATTTTAGTTAGTCCCTTAACTAAAATAGAGAAGTAAAATTCGAATTTGAGCTTATCATCTATTTGTAAAATAATTAATTAATTAATATTGAGTTAATTAGCTATAGAAAATCAAACATGAAGTTTATGTGAAGACATGCAATAGTTTCTCCATTGATTGAGGAATTTATCCATCAGTTAAAGAGATAAAGATGAGTTGTAATATTGAGTTGTAATTAGTTGGCTCAGTTAACTGAGTCAAGTCCAGTTAGATTAGTTCAAACAGTTTGTTGAATTAATTGTGAGTTTAGTTAGTTAATGCATGCATGCATGTAACTGCTGCACTTCAAATAACTAAATATTCTCTCATAAATAACTCATGCATGTCAGTTCATACAGAGACCCAGTTGAGATCGGATGGAGGGACAATGTACTATCAGTTGCAGGAATATTCCATTGTGAATATCTTTTGCATGCGGAAGGAATTCATTCCTTGGAGATTGCGCAGTTACTTCTTCAATTTAGTGAGTGTGTGATGAGGCCAATCACATAGGTGGCATCATTAGACCCCAAGAAAAACTATGCAAGGGAATAAGAGGCTTGAAGGGCTGAGGAAAGGCATATCTTATGTCTACTCAGTCTGTGAGCTGTATTGTTTGATTACAGAGAGAGCAAGATAGCTTGTGAGTTGATTCTTTTTGTAATTTGGACATGTTTCCACTTGTATGATAATAAAGAGATTGGGGTTTTAGGCTGAGGCTTTCCCCAGGTTATTCTTCTGCATTCATGTGTGATTGA
Source organism: Pinus taeda (assembly GCA_000404065.3). Classification (NCBI taxonomy): domain Eukaryota; kingdom Viridiplantae; phylum Streptophyta; class Pinopsida; order Pinales; family Pinaceae; genus Pinus; species Pinus taeda. The sequence continues at coordinate 20,947 of APFE030230287.1, forward strand.
TTTCTCATTCTCAGTTATATGTGTTCTAATTGATCTTGCTCATATTCGATTAAGCTTCCACAAAGTTTGTTGTTGAAGTAGATCTTGTATTTTTCTTTAGTATATTGCATAATCTGTTGATCTATAGTGGGAATTTCTACATGGTATCGAAGCAAAGTTGATCAAAGCGAAGAACAATATACAAGAAGGGAGAAGTTCGAAGTTTGAAGTTCCTGGATATAGAAATTGAGTTCTTATCACATCTCAATTTCACCAATGGCGTTCAACAGTTTAAGACTCGAGTATGCCCTTGATGGCAACTCGAATTATATAGCCTGGAAGGATCGCATGGAAGCGGTATTAGAGGATAACGGTCTAAAGGACTTCATTGATCAAGAAGTCCCCAAGCCGAATGACGCTACAGAATTGGCGGAATCGAAGAAATGTGTGGCTAGAGCACGAAGAATCCTTCTAGAGGGACTTCAAGACCACATAGTCTCGAGTCTCCATGGGAAGGATATACCATTTTCGATGTGGAAAATATTGAAAGATCTATATCAGAACAACAACGATCAGAGGAAGCTGGCACTGAAAGACAAGCTTCGAAAAATCAAGTGTGAAAAGGGCGACACGATCTTTACATATCTGAACAAACTAACCACTTGCAGGGATGAGCTTGGAAGTGTAGGGATCATGACAGCCGATGATGACATGGTGAGTCTTGCACTCCTAAATCTTCCTAAGAGCTGGCATAGCTACCAAGACTCGGCTAATGGAAGAGAAAAACTGCCAGATTGGGAATGACTTTGGTCAGATCTGATGCGGGAGGAGATAAGAAGAAGCACCAGAGATGGATCCTCATTAAAGCAAGATGATGAGGAAAATTTAGCGAGTAAGGCAAGGAAGGGGAAAGGGAAGGCGTCCCATTCCAAATCCAGTTCTTCCCATGGTGGGAAGAATTTTGACAAATCGAAAGTGCGATGCTTTCATTGTCATGAAGTGGGCCATTATGCTACGAATTGTCCATAGAAGAAATCCAAGAAAGGATCCTCGAAGGGATCTAATGGTGAGGCATTGGCCTCACAGTAGTTTGGTCAATTTAGTGATGTCTAAATTGCAACTTTTAAATGTCAACCTGGGGCTCGTAAGCTGATGAAGTGAGGTGTACTGTATGTACTTAGGCAACTGTTTCTTAAGCTTTTGTCGTTTTTAACTTTTTAAGTTTGTTTTCAAGTATATCTCTCCTACTGTGATGTGATGGAAATGAAATAAAGCAAGTGAAATGTGTGAGATTGTGATGACATTTCAATGATTTCTTATAACTTAAAAGTATTCTACAACAAATCTTGAACAACAACTGAAATGAAATCAACTCTTAAAGGAAAATAAAGGCATCAAATAAAAGACTAATGACATTGGCCCAGTATCTCTGTTGCTGCAAGAAAATGAAGATGAAATCTATGTCAAATCTAGCTAAAAATAAAAACTAAGCAATGTGAAACTGAATTAAATCTACATAAAAGAAAGACTAGTCACAAATACTTTAACTTCTTCTTAACCTCT
>APFE030230301.1:0-21382 GCA_000404065.3 Pinus taeda
GGTTGCAGATATGTTATCTAGACCCATTATAAATGCATCTACCATACTTAAGCATAATTTTCTGCTGCATGATAGCTACATAGAACAGTATGCTCAGGATATGGACTTTAAAGATGTATATGCAACTTTGAGTCAATGCAAAAGAGTAGAAGAATTGGACTATCATGTGAGGGACCGACTCTTATATCATTGTGGGAAACTCTGCATTCCACAAACTGAGAAAGCAAAGATAATTAGGGAAGCACACACTTCTCTGATATCAGGGCACTTTGGGGTAAGTAAAACAGTTGCACAGCTGCAAAGGTTTTGTTATTGGCCGAAAATGAATGACAGTCTAATATGTAAAGGGATGTGCTATTGTGTCTAAAAGCAAAAGCCCAACAACAGAAAACTGGCTTATTACATCCATAGCCAGTTCCTTCTCACCCTTGGGAAAGCATTTCCATGGATTTTGTTGGAGGACTGCCTAAATCTAGGAAAGGTCATGATTATCTTTATGTTGTTGTGGATAGGTTCAACAAAATGTGTATTTTGATACCCTATAGTAAACACATTACTGCTGAACAAACTGCAAAGTTATTCTTTGAACATGTATGGGTTCATTTTGGATTACCCACTTCTATAGTAGCTGATCGAGACACTCGATTTGTGGGGAAGTTTTGGTCAAGTCTGTGGGAACTAATGGACACCGAATTAAAGAAAAGCACAACTTTTCATCCACAAACAGATGGCCAGACAGAAGTAGTTAACAAGACTGTGATCTAGCTACTAAGAGAATATTGCAGCAAACATCCTAAGCTTTGGGATGAGCACTTGTGCTATGTGCAACATGCTTACAATAGAGCCAAACACTCTTCTACACAGAGATCTCCTTTTGAGACCTGTTTTGGTTTCATACCAAGGTCTCCTTTGGATTTTGTCTTTGGTAAAGATACCATGGTTGATAGACACAGTGATGTGGACAAGGCAACTAGGTTCATTGAACAGCTCCAGGAGATCCACTAGGCAGTACAGGAACAGTTGGAAAAGAACCAGGCCAAGTATAAGGCTAGGCATGGTAAGCATCGAATGGAGCATAGTTTTCAAGTTGTAGCCCAAGTCTGGTTGTATATCAGCAAGGATAGAATGCAAGGTGAAGGTAAAAAGCTAAAACCTATCAAGTATAGACCCTTCAGGATACTTGAGAGGATTAGTGAGAATGCCTTCCACCTTGAGCTACCACCTTACATGCACATCTACTCAGTCGTAAATGCAGACTGTTTGAGGTTATTTGAACCTTCAATGATTGAGGACCCTGAAGAGCAGAGTCAATTACCCTCTGTTGACGACTTGCTACCTGAATATCTTAATGAGTTGTAGGAAGATACAGTACTGGACAGGAAGGTATGGACGACGTGCAGTGGACAGGTGGAATACCTCAAAATTGGGTTGAAAGGTTCAAATCCGAGTAGTGCGAAGTGGATTGAGATTGGACAAGTGAGACAGTAGTTTCCTCACTTAGTCGATGCTTGAAGAAAACCAACTTTTGGTGGTCCAAAAGCTTTTTCAGTAGGAAGGCCGTGATCCGAATCGGATCCACAAAAGACTGTAAAAAACCTTGACTGTATCGAGTTGAACAAATCCTTGAAAAATTCCAAAACGGTGATCAAAAATGCCTTGAACCAGTGGCAATGGCCGCCAACGTGGAACGACGAGGACCTCAATCAAAGCGCACTGACCGAGGCCCATGGAGACCGCACAGGAGGACAAAACAGCCCCTGGGAACCCCGAATCGTGAAAAGGAGGCAATTTTGATCGCGCTCGCTAGGCGAAAAGGGCTAAAATGGAAGAGCCTAAAAGCACTCGGTCACATTGGGAGTCGGAGAATTGCGGGCGGAAAACAAGAAGTGCTAAAGGACAAAGGCAGGACCCGTGCTCTGGAAAACCGGTGGTATTGATTGGGGCACCCTTGAACGGTAGGAGGTTTTGGAGGAGAGCGGAGTGATCCCACTTAGCGATTGACGTGTGGCAGCGGAGGTGAGAGAAAAACCGCCATGATTGTGTGCTATCGGTCGAGCAAGTCAATCGCGCTCGACGTGTGTATGATGTTGGATCTAGAGGAGCCCAGATTGGACGGTTGAGATTGCGCTCGATGAAAGAAGCGGAATCGACAGGGAAATAAGCTGCGATTTAAAATGGATTTGGAATCTGTTTGACCGCCACAATGGAGAAAGAACGTATCCACGACATAACCGAAGAAACGAGCCGACGAAGCATGCTGGAACCAGTTAGATGGGGACACGTGGCACTCCCTGAACGCTCATGCTGACGCTGAACAGGGAACGCCAAGCACAGCTGCAGAAGGTGAATCGATGCAGGCGAGAGGAACCGAACAGGCATAGGGATCGAATGGTTAAAGCCATGAACGAAGATAGTCGAATGGAGTTGGAGGATTTGGAGAACAGTCCAAGCGACCAAGAAAGACAGTGAACAGTGAACCCTGAGAGCAGGACTGAACACAGAGAACAGCAAAGCCAAGCAGAGGAGACAGATGGTCGAGCTGACCACAGGCAGCGTCGAGCACCAGAGAGCTTGAGAATTCAAGCCTCCCCATAGAGGAATCTTTCCGGATTGAGCATCACAGTTGGCTCTTTCCACTGTAGACCGAAGGTCTCAGAGCTGGTAGGAAGAACAAGAGTCTGTGTACTCCGAGTGGCTTGGGGAATCCAAGAACCACCTTGCCAAGCAAAATCTACTTCAGGAGAACTCACATTGAGTCCCTGTATTGTAATTCTCTGCTTAAAGACACAATAAAACAATGGCCACCACTGAAGCTGGACCGGAGACGGTAGCCCTGGAGAAATAGGGTGAACTCCTTATTAAAAATTGTTTGTCTTAGTGTTGCTTACTGTATTTCTCTGTTGTCTTTCCATTTAAAATGTCTGTGTATTCGCAATCTGATCGATCCGTTGTTTCAATAATACAGAACACACACCAACACCTGAGTCTGTAATACCTTTTGTTTAATATATCTTCAACTGAGGTCACTCATAGGGTGATTATCAGATCACAAAGTCAGTTTCCATTGTTCCCAGATCAATATCGACATCCTAACATAGGGAGTACGGTAGTACATGATGCGTCCATCGGTAGTACGATGGTCCCTATCCTCATTTCCGTACTCATTGGCCAGATGAGAGGTACTTCATATGAGTCCCAGACTGCATGGGTAGGATGTGCTGGCAGGAGAAGGTGAACCACTCATCCTACTCTTATGCCATAGGAGAAGGTGAACCACTCATCCTATGCATATCTCAACATGGGATATCACAAGGGAAGGTGAACCACTGACCCTATGGTCACTCATCACTCCAAGAAGTACCCCAAGCCCCCTGGAGTTCTCAGAGCTCAACATCCATCTCATATGGGACCCTCGTAAGAGGGTCTCTCCACGACTCCAAGTCAGTCACGAAAGGTTAAGAATTTGACCTTCCCCAGGGGCTTCGTAAGTATATTGGAGACTTGATCATCAATCCCAATGTGTTGGAGCCTTATTGCTCCCCGTTGTACCATATCCCGGATAAAATGGTACCTGATATCAATATGCTTGGAGCGGTCATGAAACACGAGATTCTCAGAAAGACAAATCCCACTCTGGTTGTTGCAGAAGATCATGGTGGTATTCAACATATGTCCAAACAACTCACTAAAGAGCTTCCTCAACCAAACAGCGTCACAAGAAGCCATACTAGCAACAATGTATTCAGCCTCAGCGGTGCTCAAGGCAACTGACTTTTGCTTCCTGCTCATCCATGATATCGAAGCAGAACCTAGAGAGAAGCAACTTCTAGATGTGCTTTTACGATCCATCACACTGCCGGCCTAGTCTGCATCGGAGTAACCATGGGGCCTCACATTCTCAGCAGTGTTTCTCAGTCCATAAGTGATTGTGCCCTCAAGATATCTCAAGAGATTTTTGGAAACAATCCAATGTATGTGATGAGGCTCGACCATAAACTGACTCAATGTATTCACTGCAAAACATATGCTCGGACGGAAGTTCACCAAGAACATCAGGGCCCCCACAAGTTGACGATTCTCAGAAGGATTTCCCAAATCAAGCCCAGCAGCACTTCTGCATTACTTCTTGAAGTTAAGTTCCATCGGAGTAGTCATGGACTTACATTCCACCATCCCAAATCTTTCAAGTATCTTCAAAATATATTTTCCTTGAGAAGGGAAAATCTCACCTGGATTTTGCCAAACCTCCAACCCTAGGAAGTAATGCATCAATCCTAGGTCCTTCATCTCGAATTTGGAAGCCAACTCCCTCTTACATTGATGAATAAGAGGGTTTGCACCTATCCGAAAGAGATCGTCCACATAAAGTACCAAGATGAGAGGTTTATCATTCTCAACTTTAAAATAAAGGTTCAGATCAGCCTCACTCTTTGTAAATCCCAGCTTCATCAAATAGTTGTTGATCCTCTCATACCAAGCTCAGGGAGCTTGCTTCAACCCATAGAGGGCTTTTTTAAGCCTGCATACATGTGTCTGACGATCTTGAACTTCGAATCCCTCAAGTTGTTCTACGTAGACTTCCTCCTTAATTGAACCATGTAAGAAGGCGGTCTTGACATCCATCTGGTGTAGATTCCATCTTTGCAAGGAAACAAGGGCTATAATCAAACGGATGGTGGTATATCGGGCAACAGGTGCAAATATCTCATTGTAGTCCACACCTTCATTATGAGAGAAGCCTCGAGAAACAAATCTAGCCTTGAACTTTTCAGCACTTCCATCAGCTCCATGCTTGATCTTGTAGAACCATTTTGAGGTGACAATGGATTTGTCCTTGGGTCTAGGGACCACATCCCAGACATCATTCTTCATAGTCAGCTAATACTCTTTGTTTATAGCATCCTTCCAAACTTGGTGCTTTATAGCTTCTTCAAATGTGCAAGGCTCAGATTGAACAATGGTTCTCATTGCAGTTAAGTATGCTTGGTACCTATTCCACTTCTTACTTTCACGAAATGTTCCCCTAGGTGCAACATATCTCTCAGCATCTTCGAGAGTTTCCCTAAGACATGAGGGTCTCCTTTTTTAGGAGGGCTCATGAGCGGGTGGATCAATGGGATCCATTTGTCCTTCAGCATCGGGCATCGACTCATCCTATGGTTCTCCTTGCTTTCCTGAATCTACTTCTTTAATATGAAGGTTACTAATATTCCCAAGGGCAACATCCTCATCGAAAGTGACATCATGACTTATCTCCACCTCTCTGTGACCAGGCACATAGATTCTATATGCCTTAGAACTTTCATTGTAGCCCACAGATGTTCCTTTCTTCCCAAAAGCATCCAATTTGCTTCTATTTTCTTTCGGCACATGAAAATATATGGTGCTACCAAAAATTCTAAAGTGAGAAACATGAGGTTTCTTACCAGTGAAAACTTCTTCAGGAGTTTTGGAGTCCAACGCTTGATGAGGGCATCTATTTTGAACATACAGGGCAATGTTTGCAGCTTCGGCCCATAAGAACTTCAGAAGGCTTTGATCATGAAGCATGGCACGAGTGGCTTCTATGATAGAACGATTCTTCCTTTCAACAACACCATTTTGCTTAGTAGTATATGTGGTAGTAATCTCCCTCTTAATGCCAACTTCTCCACAATAATTATTGAATTCATTTGATTCATATTCAGTTCCATTATCGGTCCTCAATATTTTGATCTTCTTCCCGGTTTGATTTTCGACCAAAGCTTTGAAAGAACGGAACCATGAGAATACTTTGTCCTTCTTCTTCAAGAAATATATCCAAGTATTGCGAGAGAAATCATCCATAAATATTAGCATAATATAAATATCCTCCCAATGAGTTCACAAGCATCATACTAGATAGATCAGAATGAACCAATTGCAATACGTCAATAGTCTTGCTATCACTTGAGGGGAATGGTCCCCTTGTATGCTTTCCTTTGGCACACCCCTAACAAACACATTCATGTTCTACTTTACATTCGGGCATACCTGTCACCATCTTCCCCACATTAGGTAGAGCCTTATAATGTAGATGAGGAAACCTCTGGTGCCATAATTTGGATTGAAGTGATGTGTCGCAAGACATAGCTCCCAATGGACTTACTCCAAATTGATATAGGCTATCAACCTTGAAGCCAACTGTAAATGCATCTTTGAAATTTCTGTTCCACACATGTACCTTTCCATCAATGAATGCCACCTTGAATCCTTTGTCCTCCATTGTCGAGATAGATACCAGGTGCTTCTTTAGATCGGGCACATATAGTACTTCTTGTATATGAATGGTGTTACCTTGATTCAATTGAAGAGTAACATTCCCAATTCCCTTCACGGTATAGGTGGCATTGTCTCCAAGGATAATTTCCAAATTTGTATCCTTTTTAATCAAATTTGAAAGAGCTTCCTTATACCCAGTGAAGTGCCTTGAGGCACCACTATCAATCAACCAACTTCCCAAAGTGTCCGGAGGAGATGCAGTGGAGAGGGAAGATATATGATAAAAAAAAATTGCTTGCTATCAACAACATTAGATTCATCATACCTAGTGTTTCTTGATCTCTTCGGAGGGCGACCACTTGATGAGGATTGGGAGCATTCCTTTTTCCTCGGTTGTTCAATCTGCCATTCCTTTGATTGTTGTTGCCCCTTAAATTGTTGTTGTTGTGGTTATCATCATCATGAGGTGTATCCCTTCTATTAGGACACTACTTAGCATAGTGGCCAAACTTGTTGCAAATGAAGCATCTTTCCTTCCTTCCATTCTTGAAACCTGGTCTTCCTTGACATTGCTTCTTTGAACCTGCATTGTTCTTCTTTTTGGCATGAGCAGAGAATGTAGTAGGATCATTCCTATTCGAAGTCATATCTAGTTTCATCATCCTTGTTTCTTCTTGAGAACATCTAGTTAGCAATTCTTCAAAACTTGGAATCCTGTTGTTGTTAATAATAGTAGTGTTGAACACGTGCCATTCATGAGGGAGTCCTCCAAGGGCAATTAGAGTAAGCTCCCTGTCAGCAATAGCTTCTCCAATCGAAAGAAGATCATTTTTTATCTCAGTAATCCTCATGAACTAGGATTGAATATCTTCATTTCTTCCCTTCTTTATATCCTTCAGCTTGTTCTTGAGGAAAATAACTTGGTTTGCATTACTAGATTTGAACATGCCAACCAACCTGTCATATATCTCCTTTGATGTGTTCAAATCGGATATGTAAGCAACTAAATGCTTATGAATAGAATCCCCGATGATCTTCTTGGCTTTGACTTCACTCTTCTTGTACTTCGTCTTAGTAGCAGCCGGAGCATTTGAAGGAGGTTCCAAAATCTTTCCCTGCACATAATCCATAACATCTTGCTTTTCTAAGATCAAATCAAGAGAAAACTTCCATGCATGATAACCAGACTTATTGTGAAGCTTGTCATCAGACTTGACATAGGATATGGAGGTCATTGAATCTTGTCCTTGATCAATGATTGCTCCTCTTAGTGACTGCTCTTCTCACTCTTGCTTTGGCTTTGTCTTCACCTCACCTCTGATACCATGTTAATTTTAGATAACAATGGTATGTTCTATACTTAGAGCAATTTTACTTCAAGTTCTTTATTAGCCCAATATCAATATCCAGTTTAGCAATCACATCATCATGATAGTAAAATGCAAATTGAACATAAACAATAATAGCAGAAGACAAGCCAAGACAAGAGGACACAAGATATGGCACCAGCCAGGGACAAACCCCAATGTGGGGAAACCCTTCATCAATTCTTCTTATAATCCTTCAATAGTTCAACAGAGAGAGAGTACAATATACAATATTCACTTGCTCAATCACAGTGAAATCTGATTAGGTAAACATCAGAAACAGAAAGGCCTAAGTAGAAAGTCAACGTTGGTCAACAGGGAATATTTTGACCTCCAAAATATCTTGGTCAAACTTGGTCAACTCGACCTCCAACAACAAGTGAAATCAGCCCAAAAATAGTCTGAAAATATCTAGTGAAACCTAGTCAACGAAATTCAATGAAACAACAAACCCTAGCACAGTTAACACTGGTCAGACAGAGGTCAAACAACCTCGGATTTCGTGCCCAAAACTGCATCCTGCCCAAATAGAAATACCCGACACAAAACCACTATCAAATATGGTCAACGCTGGTGAAAATAGTTTCCTGCAACTTTTGGTCAACGCTAGTCAACATAGGGACAACAAAAGAATAGTCCCTTCTTCGCATGTGTGGAGAGAGAGAAGCCTCAGAAGATCCATACCCAAACAATGAAGGAGAGAGAAGAATGAATGTGTAAGATGCCAAAATGAGTAGGAGGTTCCTTGTATTTATATGCAAACATTGAGGGCTTGAGGGTGCTAATTTGAAGGTTGGCCGACCTTGACAATTTGTCCATAATCAAAATAAATTCATAATTCCATTTGTACATTCAGAATGGGATGATCTTTAGATCAATCGTACACTTCTTGGAGAGAGGAATCCAATAAAAATATCAGTTGCCTCATATGAGCTGTGAAATGTGAATTTTGGCCCTAGTTGCCAAATTTAACATGAACTCTATGTAAGAAGTGATGTGGATATACCCCAATGTAATCAGCCCATGGTAACACCACTCCTGAGCATCATCCTCCAAGTGTAGAGTAGCAAACCGAATAGTATCCGTCTCACGCATGGGATTTAGGTGAAAGTATGTGTCTAACTTCTGCACCCATGTCCTAATATCAGATGCAATTAAATGGACTAAATTCACAATTGGGTCAGGTTATCTCTTGGGCTCTGGCTCGTCCATGAAGTGAGGCATGGTGAGACAACCTCCTTGTCCATGTAGAGGGGTGTGTGGGGGCTGATAGGTATGACTGCCTCCTCCGGATCTAGAACCCCCATCACTTTGGTGCTCTCCCTCTTTCCTCCCATTCACTTGCAACCCTATCACCAGCTGCATCATCTCCATCATGAGCTGCCCCTGCCTCAACATCCACTGGTTGGTTCTCAACAACTCCTCTAAAATCTGGTTTTGGCTTCCTTGTCTGGAATGCTCGTTTCCCACCTAATTGCCCATGTGGCCCCTAAAGTTTCCCACCTCCGTATCAGAAAATGGGTCCCGTTCTCCCTCTATACCTCTTCCTCTACCTCTCCTTTGCCTCTATGCCGATACACTACTCCTGTAAACGACCCTATCATCACCTGCTCTCAAGCGCACAGTTGGCCAGGAACATGCTCTGCTACCACTAAAATATTCCTAGTGGAAAATTAGCAGTGATAATCAAATACATGTAGCACATTCAACATAATAAATTTCACACAAAATCAGATAACTAGAAATGCTCTAGAAACACGCCAAAATGGCCCAATTTTATTATATAATTATGGGAGTACAATATGAATTGGAAGAAGTGCACCTAGGCTTGCTTAAAGCATTCTACAAGCCCCAAATGAATGAATATCAGCTGCCCAAGTAGTGTAGAAAGTCCCCCGACCAAATGTTTGCATTGGCCCTTGAGGAAGTGCATTGCTGGCTGAATGGAACCACTGTTTGACCCCTCAAATCTGCCCAAAAAATTCTGCAAAATTATCTTTGAAATCCTTGCCAAAAACCCAGAAAGTATTTTCCCTAGTTTTGACGCTCCAAAATGACCCCTATTTTCCCTCACACTTCTACACTGTGAGGAATGGTAAACTGTGAGGAAATACAACGTTTTCAGCTCACCCAAGTGCTGGAAACTCTCCTAAAATTCCCTTCTATCAACTCTAATCAACCCCTGCACCAAAATCCTCTTCCCAAGCTACATCCACAATCAACTCCGCTCACAACTGTGTAGTTCTGTGACTGTATTACGCAGGCCCCACAAGGGAATTCGATACGCTGAATATTGCTCTCACTCCTGCAACTTTCCCTTCTTTCCTCCTGCAAATGGGACAATGAAAGCCCGCAACTAAGATGCCCTTAATTCCCAACTTCCACTCTCCAAAGAACTGCGTATTCCCATTGATTTTGTGTCCCAACTGGCCAAGGAAATTTGTGGACCTTGAGATTCCCCTCTCTTAGCCACCATAGGACAAGAAAATACTTGCTAGGGTGGCACTCGAAGTCCACCGAAGAAAGGATGAGCTTCCTCCTTGGGAAACTCTTGTGCTCAACAACACTATGGGACCGTGCTAAACAACTACAGCAACAATGAGAATATCAAATGATCAAAAGCCCCAAATGATGTTGCCTTTCTCTTATTTAGATTTGTTGTTCTCTTACTTCATGGGGGTCCCTCCACTAAGCAATTAGAGCTCCTTCCTTAGCCATTCAAACTTCTTCATCAAGGGGTGGCAAGTGTGTATTTCATGAGGAAGTGGCCCCCACATTCCACTAAGGAAATAATGTCAACTCCCTTTGTCCTAAGTATTTTCCCCAAAATTGCCTTAAGCCCCAAAATTGACAAAAATGGCAAAATTGTAATCCTCCTTGGTAAAGTATTTTAGGAAGGGACATTATAGTACCCCCCAGGATCCTATAAACAAACCCATCAATTCCTATGCTTGTAAATGCTAGGGTTAGGTGGAGATGGAGTGCCATGTAGGAAAAGGGGTTCACAGTGCCTATGTTTCAATCCTAAGGCTTCCTGGACCTTGAGATTCTCAAATAGAGTCCTTGGACACACCCAGTGCACACAAAATACAAGGTTGTTGTAAACTAGGGTAAAATCCACAATTTATGACAGCAAAATAAAACTTTATTGTAGTAGAAAAACTAACCATTTAAAGTGAATGAAAACTACAGACAATGAAAGGTCATTAAATTAGCAATCTAGGAACCAAAAATCAGCAATTTTCCAATGTTAGATTAGTCAATAATTGCATTTAAAATAATGACATCAGCCCTAAAATATACAGACAAATGCATGAAAAATAAAATTTATGCCTCTACAAGACATTTTTAAATCATTTCAATCATTAGGACATTCATCGATGACCAATAATGAACCAATTAAAGGCGTTTTTGCTGAAATTTATCTCAATATCAAGGCAATAGAACAAAGAGGGTTTAGGAAATTGATTTATCTGGCCTTGTATAAATAGGGAAGTTGATTCATCCCTTGGATTATCTTCTTACACATTAGAATATCATTTCCTGACATCCCTTGTCTACTAGTGCGCAATGCAGGCCTAGGTGGATTGAGATCTTCTCAGTATTTTTCATGGTGAATCTTGGATAATACATGTGAAATAAGTTACTTTATTCATTTTGCTTGGATTATGTTCACAAGAATTGTTGCTATTGTTTTTAAGTTATTTTATTTGGAAATTTTGTGCATATTTCCCTTGTTGAAATATCCCATTTTCCAAATATTTGAGGAGACATTAAAAGAAAAATAAAATACAAGCCACAACATGGATGAAGGCTAGTGCCTTCTCCACCTAGGGCAATGGAGTCTAGGATACAAACCAAAACATAAGGCTTCTAAAGTGCAAAAGCCTAATTTTAACAAGCTCAGGAAAATTAACCCTATATTCCCTAGGGCTTGAATTAGGGTTCTCAATTCTTAAGAAACTCAAGGGAGAAGAATTAATCTACTCTCCTCCTCAAATATTTGGCAAATGGGATATTTCAACAAGGAAAAGATGCACAAAATTGCTAAATAAACCAACTTAACAATAATAGAAACAATTTTAGTGAACACAATTCAAGAAAAATAAATAAACTTACTTCACATGTATTATCCAAGATTCACCATAAAAAAGCTTGAGAAGAGCTCAATCCACCAAAGATAAAAATCCTAGGCCTAGTCACTCAACTAGGCATGCATTGCATATTAGTAGACAGGAGAAGTCAGGAAATAATAATCTAATGTGTGACAAGATAATCCAAGGGAAGAATTGACTTTCCCATTTATACAAGGCTAGGTAAATCAATTTCCCTCCAAAAAGGCTAAAAGAGCCCCAAAAACTACACAATCCATGGAACATGAAAACAAGGTCACATGCCGACGTCAAAGAGAGCCATATCAATGCTAAAACATAACATAATGTCTCTAAATGACCCACACGTGTGAGTAAAAATCCAAATAGGTGACATCATTCTCCAAAAGAATGTCTCTTTCATCAAAAGGTGAAGGGACACCTCAAAAGGTGCTCATCATCAACAATCCATCTCCATCATCAAGGGAAGGTGCTCCACCATCAAGAAACCATCCTCATCAACAAGTGGGCCATCCTCAACAAGATGTCATGGTTTAGGTGCATCACGTCATCTTTCCAAAGCCATGCTAGGATGATGTCATAAGGAAAGGAGGCAACATCATCATCCAAGAAGGTATAATAACCCTTTTAATGGGTCCTACTACATCATCATCATTGAATCCACTCATCCATAGGGCAACATCATGCTCCAAAAGAGTGTCTCTCTCATCAAAAGGTGAAGGGACACCTCAAAAGGTGATCATCATCAAAAATCCATCTCCATCATCAAGGGAAGGTGTTCCACCATCAAGAAACCATCCTCATCAACAGGTGGCCATCCCCAACAAGGTGTCCCGGTTTAGGTGCATCATGTCATCTTTCCAAAGCATGCTAGGATGATGTCATAGGGAAAGGAGGCAACATCATCTTCCAAGAAGGTGTACCATCCCCTTTAAAGGGGTCCTACTACATCATCACCATCAAATCCACTCATCCATAGGGAAACATCCATCAAGAGGGTACAAATACAACCTAGCGGTTATCCTATGGGTTCCTAGGGTACATCATCTATGAAACATCCTAGCTCCAATGATCAGTGTCCAAGGTGTTGGAGGGAAAGGATGTCATCATAATGCAACTAAATCATTACATGGACCAACGTCCCTCAAAATTGGTAAATGACCTACCCCAAAGTCCTCTGGTGGAGTCTCAGGGTGGAGTGGACATCGTCTTTGAGGAGTTAAAGTAGCATGGTGAGATCCCTCAAGGGATGGACATTAGAAATTGGAGCAAGCGCTTAACATAGCGCATGGAATCAAGTGAGATCATCACCAAAGGTACCACAAACCATAAATGTATCATAGTGAGCCAGATTTAATGGAACAAGGCATCAAATTATTTCACAAAATCCTTACCTTCAAATTTATTTCTAAATTAAGACTTGTAAACAAGTTACCCAACCTAAGTATGAGAGGGATATCACCAAGCCCTATTTGGTGCTTCCAACCTCAAGGGGAAGAACAAGTTCCTAGGTTGACCCATTGTTGACCACTACTAGTCAACTACCCATGCAGTACCCCCCCTCTTTTTTTTGCAGAAAGGGGTTGCACCTGATCGACGTGTCCGTGCCATCCTACGGTCATCAGCAGCTTGATCATTTTGATTGTAAACCCAGTCTGCATGTATGAAATGTAAATAATCTTAGCAGGTCAGAGTCATGTATGTAAATTGCCTAGGTGGACCTAACTTTCTAATGATAATCTATGTCCCGGAAGGTTTTTCGTTTCACCGATCTACGATCGGCAGAGTTTTCCTTCAACCTGACCCCAAAGCCGGGATGCATTTTGTTATTAGAGCGTTAGGAGAATCCTAGTGTGTTAACCTGCTAGATTATAGTTGTGTCGCAGAACTGGGTGGTTTATGAGGGTCTATGTTAAAGTGGGTTTGTCCCCTTAAGATGTAAATTGTAAAAGTCATGATGTAATGTGTCTTGAGGGTTAAAAAATGTTTTAGTCCCCTCATGAGTCCTAAGTCCTAGGTCCTAGGTGATGTTTCCAAAGGCTTAGTTCGAATGATCCATTTAAGAAAATAAATAAAATACTAGAATAATGAAATAAATAAAGAAATAATAAAAAATTCATAAAATAAAGCAAAAACCCTAAATAATAAAATAATAATATTTTTGTGAATGCATGCAAAATATCTTTTTTAAATAAAATCGACGAATGAGATTAAGAGATGTCTTGATCCTCATCGACGGTCGATATCGCTTCAACATGGATCACTCGAACTAGCTGTTGGGATCATTTCCTTTATATAGGGTTTTAGGGGGTCATTTCAGATCATCTGATCTGTGAGTCTTGTACTGAAAAAAGCTCTCTTGTAAACTTTTTGTGGTTAATAAAAGAAGACTTTGGGGTCCAAATATGGTTGGTGTTACTCTCTGGAAGTGCTGTGAGATGTTTAATTTTCTGCGTATTTCATTTTTCAGCCATTAATAATAGCTTGTTTTTAGAGTACTGTGAGCACAGGTATCTTGTTCATGTGCTAGGGTTTGAGTGTTGTTAGGGTTTCTGAAGTAATGGCAGGTATCTCCATTACTTCCTGAGATCTAGCAGCATTTTAGCCCTCTTTTCTGATGGTTGTTTTGAGCTGTGCAGAAAACATTTTCTGAAGGAATTTTGTGGGCGTTCGGGGAAGTTCTCGGCTGAACCAGCCAACTCCCGCAAGCATTTTTTTTGCTGAGCCCAGTTGGATTTGATCCTGGGTCTATCATTCGGTTTATTTTTCTAATTTGCATGAGAGATTTTCTGAAGTTCTTCACAGCGAAAATCTGAAATCATTAGTTCTTTAAATATTTTTTGTGCTTATTGATGAATCTGGCTATTAAGGGGCCAAATCTGTAAATTTTTTGTTGGGTTTAGGGTTTTCAGTTTCGTTTCTTACACATTGTTTTAGGTTTTTGTTTTCCATTTTACAGGTTGCAGGTTTTTTTTGAAGATTTCCGAGGGTCTGATCAAAGTTATTCTACTACTCGGGGTTTATTTTTGTTACAGGAAAAATTCTTTTTTTGGGCAGGCTGGATTGCTGCCATATCTTAGCTCCCTGCTTTCAATATGCAAGATACATCCCATCCCACGCAGCTGCCTTGGTTCCACGTGTACCTGCACACAATCTTTAGCTGCCATCGAACTTGCTCATCAGCAAACTCGTCGATCCTTAGTCTCCCATCAGCTGATGAGCAAACCTGGAAACCAAACAACTGTCAAGCAAACGTCCAGCTCGCAGCCTTCATTTCCCTCACGCTACCACACTTGCACCACCCTGCGTTTTTCCTATTTGCCCTCCTACGCTGCAACGTTCTCCCTCTTCCACCATCGTCCAAGCTATTGCGTTCGTTTTTCATTTACCTTCAGCATCCCCTCTTGCTATTTGTATGCTGCCACACACCTGCAAAATGCATCAGACCGGTTCACCCTTCCACGTTGCCTCTGTTCAAAACCTGCAATGATAAAACAGCAAATCAATAAGTCCGCATCACTTGCTAGCGGTTGTCATTGCCAGTCCGCAGCTACTCTCACCACCGACCAGTTGCTGCCTGCGTGCGTCCTGCATCCATTCCACCTGCGATCTGCACGCTGCCGTCGAATCTCATACCAAGTCTGCAAAACCTTATGTCCGCCCTCGAATGCACTCCGCCGTCTGATAGTGAGGACGCGTTTTTTTTTTGTGTACGGGCCAGTGTGATTTCATGCGTTGAATGCTAGCTTAGGTTTCGATTTTCGTATGGTTAGCCGTTTGCATAGGTTGATGCGAGGTATGTAGGTTCAGTTCTTTTTATTTTATTTTATTTTCAGTATAATTTAGTTTTAGTTTGTTTCAAATACGTACATGCGTCATTTTAGGTTCAGTTGTTTAGTTTTATTTCATTTAGTCTTATTAAGTTTGGTTTTATTAAATTTTAGTTTCATTTTAATAGTGTAAGTTTAATATTTATTTTCTTTTATATAAAGTAAAAAAAACAAAAAAAACAAAAATTCATTTAGGGTTTTAGTTTTAGACCTTTAGATTTTAATTTTGATTTTTTTTAGTTTCTTTTTAAGATTTAAATTAGATTTTAGATTTTTTCTTTTTTTTTCTTATAAAAAATAATAAAATAATAAATCATACCTAAGCAAAAATTTTCTTAGGCCTTTTGTTTTTTTTTTTAAGTTTAGATTTTAATTAGATTTTATCTTTTTTATTTAGGTTTTATTTTAATAAATTTTACTGGGTTTTTGTTAGGATTTTAGATTTCTATTCTTCATATATATAGTTTCTTTTTTTTTTATTTTAAAAAAAAAAAAAAAAAAAAGATCAATAATTTTTTTTTTTTAGGTTTTTTTAGATAAACTTTAATTTTGTTTCAAGTTAAAATTTGTCAAAAACATCATAAAATAATATTATATATATATATATATATAATATATATCGTGGAAATTAAATTTTGCCAGATCAGTTGTTTCAATTATTATCTTTCATTTTGAGATCTAAAGTTTTCAAGTCGAGACATGAAATTGATATCTGGTTAGTAATTTACGATTCTCGTGGTGGTTTTAAGCACTTATCTTTTCGAAGTTTTCAGTTGCTGGATATCGTTTTGGTCATGTGATTTAGCTGATGACAAATGATTGCTGGTCACGATTTATTTTTCTATATCATTTAACAAGTAATCATTTTGATAAAAATCTCTCAAGGAACTGGTCTGCTAACTAATCAAATCTTTTTTTAGTGCTTATCTTAGTCATGTCTCGTGTCTCCCAACCAACTATTTTGGCAGTTGGTCTTCATTTTCTTATAGGGCCTACCCCCCTTAGCCGCGGGAGACAGGCTTAAACGGAGGGATCGGGGATCAGAGTGACAGCCCCCGGTCTGAGCGTTGTCGTGTCAATCTACGCGACAACAAGACCTTAGTCTGCGCACTGCAGACTATTGCCAAAAGGGCCAGTAGTACCGAGATTTGTTTGGATAAATCACCTCTGAACCTAGGTCAGGCCCTAACAAGCCAACATGAACTTATGTTCTACCTTCCTCTATTATCATATTTATTACCAAAGCTTGGAAATTTAATTCTGATAAAATCTTGGCCAACCCCTCGCCTTTTATGAGCTTAGTAGGCTTTCTGTCTAACTCATAGTTTTGTATCTTTGCTATCCACCAATCCCTTTTTCCATCACTGTCTCCTTGCACAAGGATGTCCTTGACAGTTGTCGTTGGGACGACTGGTGTCATTTCTTATTATAGCACATACACTTGAAATGGCTTAAAAGCCTTGGCTAGTGCATAAGTGTTGGCTTAGTAGGGCCTGACCCAGGTTTAGAGTTAATTTAGCCAAACAAATCCCACTACTACTGGCCCTTTCAGCAACAGTTCGAGAAGCGCGGACTGAGGTCTCACCTGAAGTAGTATGGGAGGGCGCTAGAACCAAGTTTCCACACCATGGAGATGACTGATGAGGTCACGAGGTCTGCTATTTGACCTGTGCGCAAGTTTCTCCGCGCACTTTCCCGCACCTTGCAGCCTGATGTACTACCTTCGCGTAGCCCTACCCAGGGGCTTAACATCGTGCTCTATGTTATTACCCAAGATCTTACTAGTATTCCAATGTTAGTTGATTATCTTATCCTACTTGTGTGCTTTCATTTATACTTAACAATATAAATCATTCATACAAGTGCGTGCAGTAAATAAACAGTACATTTGCAAAGTATATCAAACATGTATTAACCCAAGTACAGATACACAAAATTATGACAAAACTTCTCTTTATTAATTCCTTCTTCGATTACAGACTCGACTCTGCCCTATGCACTCCGCTACGGACTACTAGGCCTCTACGCACTCAGCTGCAGAGCCTTCTCCTACTCTATGACCCAAAGACACACTTCGCACTTCGGCTCAATCACTTTCTCTTCTCATTCTTCTCTTCTATTTCTTATCTCCTCTCTACACGTAGAGCCTCTCTACACGTAGGTCTCTCTAGCCGACATAACATTACAAAACTAGGGCAGACAACCCTGTGACTCTGTCATACTTTCGCACCCCACGCCTGCAATTCACGGAGCTTTACAACAAGATTCAGTCCAAACATGGGCTTTGAGCCCCAAATCATGCCTTGCAGGGATTCCATGCCTAATAGGCCCCAAACACAAACATCGTGACTCGCCCTCGAGTCACTCTGTCGGCACGGTGATCTTTCCACGGAGTCCCTCCAACTGCTCTCAAACTGCCTTGGAGGTCAGCAGCGCACTGAGCTGTTGCTTGTTGGATCTGATGCATACGTTGTTCCAAGCCCTATGTGTTAGGAGTGCTTCTCTACATCAATGTGTCCATTCCCTACATGTGTGCGAGCTTTCCTTTGATATCTGTCATCATGATGAAGGCCTCATCGATCCAAGGCTAGGCGCGCGCTTTTAGGACTACTTCCTTATTTCATGTCGTGTCAACTTGCTCCTTCAGTGCCTTAGCCTACTACATCAATGCAAGCCTCTGGGTGAGGACCATCATCTACGCAGTTCCTCGGACACTGTCATACTACTGTTGGAGTTCACGTGCCTCTATCTCTAAGTGCTAGATGTTGCGATCCTCCTGCAGAGTTGTGAGGACCCCAAGTGATTCTTCCAACATGCTGGTACAGTCTCGCACTTCACCTCCTATTTCCTCCTATCCCACTATGATAGCGCTAGCGCACTGTTCTCTTAATTCTGGGGGCATAGATGGTTGTGCCTTTAGCTGTAGCTCAGTGATCTGAAGATTTAGCTCCAACAGACTTGTCTTTGCATGCTCCATAGGGATTATAGCATCTACCTCATACTTCGGCTTCAAAAGTGCCCAAGCGGTCAGGGTTTTGCACATGGTCCTATAAACCCATAGAACCACTGGTATGCATAGGTCCCAATCAGTTCACTTCACATGGTGTATCGCATTCAATGCTTCACACACTTTGTCAAAGGCTTCCACGCGGATAACCTTCTACGCGCTTGGTCTCATCATACCCCCTGGTCCCAAATGGAGGGGTCGTTCGCACCATTCTGTTTCCTGTTTCTACTTGTCAGTCGCGTTTCTTATTGCTAGGATGGTCTGTGCTCGTGCAGGTTGCACACCATACGCCTATACCCATCTGGAAAGGTGGGAGCATGAGATTCTTTGTCCATCATACTTAGCTTTCATCCACATCTGAGGCTGCCCAAATCGTAGGCACATCATCTTTCTCCATTCACGCCAGTCCTCAAAATTCTGTCAGTGCGTACCCCACCACTTTGTGGGCATAGCACGCAGTACCCATTTAAGAGCATCAAACCGCTATTGTTCCAGCACTTCTCTTTCAAATTTGTTCAGGAAATCATCCACCTCTGTCAACCCGTCATACATAGGCAGGTCTCTTGTTTCCGTTGCTACGCAACACAGTGACTTTATCATCATGTTGCAATTAAGCATGGTTACCTCATGTAACCAATTCTGCCATCATTCTATTATCTTGTCCAAATCTAACATGTAGGAATTTTCGCACTCCCAAGAGGTCTTGCCATCCGCGGTTGGATTTACCTAGTCCTACTCCTACATGGTTATCTTGTAGATACAGTCTAGGTCACCATCGCTGTCGTAGTTGTGCACTAGCTCTGTGTGGCATGATCCTTCTGCCGAGTCTAAAGATACTACTATGCGCAATGACTTTTTCTCAAAAAGCATCTATCGCTTCTTTAGATTTATCGCTCCATTCATGTCAATGGCCCAATCTATTCCTAGTAGCGCGGGATAGGGATTGTTGTCATCCACAATCTCTATCACTTCAAAATCTGCTAGCGCACTCACACCTTCAATGTCTGTCGGTATTCCCTGCAATCTTCCCATAGGTAAGATCTTTTTCTGGTTCGTCATTCACAACTAGATCGATGACCATTGTAGTGCAGGCCTGCCCATGCGCTCCCATGTCTTCTTTGGCAGGACGTTCATGTCCGATCCTAGATCCAAAATTACTTGATCCATTTCATATTCTCCGATCTGCGTGGTCAATCTCATCTCTCTTCCTGTTTGCGTTGTGTGCTTCTCGAGCTTCTGGACTACGCGTGATTCCCCTAGCATGGTCCTTGCACATCTAGTGATGAGTTCTTGTAGTCCCTTCACTGCTTTGCTATCGCGCAACAACTTCATGCATGTATCCAAAATGTAGTGAGCATTGATGGGTCCACTTCTAGTTCGAGTTTGTCTTTAATTCTTGAAGTGGGGGCATCCACGAAGCTCTTCTTAACTTATATGAATGTCTCCTTAGTGTGCTCCAGATCAAATTCAGGTTCCTTTGTTGGAGCCTTGCGAACCCAGGTGCTTTCTTCGAGTTGCTTGCCCTTGTCATCCCCCATCATAATATCACTTCAGAGCACGATATTTACATTCAAGTCTTCCTTGCGTGGCTCAGACCTCATCATTTGCAAGTTCTAAGTTGGGGGAGGTTGGAGTGCTTCTTTATCGCGCAACCTCGTTATCAGCATGGGACAATCCTTTGTCTCATGATCAAATTGGGTATAATATAAGCGTGATGGTCTTGTCAGATTTGTACAATCGCGGACATAATGCCCCAGTCCTCCACAATCGTAACATATCAGTTGTCCACGACCCTTTCTTGGTCCCATTCCACCTCGACCTCGTCTGTGCCCCTGAAATATAGTGTGTGTCATCCCTTCATTTTGATCGAGGGCCCGTGTTTCGATCTGAACCCTATAGGTAGGAGTCTAATCCATCATCAGTTTATAACTTCTACAGGTTCACTCATCATGGCCTACTGACCTGCAGAAATTACAGAACAACTGCTGGGAATTTTGCGTATACTTCTATAATAGATGACAATTATTTGTAGCATGCTTCCCTCCTATCTGAAAAATCATGCACCATAATGTAGGCGTTGCGCTTGGTCCTGCTTGTGCATCGGGTCTCAGTGGCATTGGTCCTCCCCCCACAAGGTAGTTCGCCAATACTGGGCAATGGTCCTTATTGTGTCCCTGGCCTTTGCACTTTACACAACCTACCTCCTCGCGCACTTCTGGGCAAGTTGTCCTATCTCGTTTCAAACTCTGCATCTCAAGGCACAAGTTTTTCAACTGCATGTGGATCTGTTGAACTCCCAGGTTAGGATCTTATATTGGGGTCTCGTGTAGTCTGATTGCGATTTCCAAGGCCTCAACCTGAATGGATAGCTTCTGTTGTGAAAGTGTTGTTATACGAGAATAATGTCCACACGGATGCTGCTATTCCCACTAAGATGTGTGGCTATCTTAGAAACAAACAATCAAAGTCTACTGTTGATTCATTTTATGAAAATAGATGAGAGGAGAACCAAGAGGGCCAACCTGAGTCTTGTGCTCGATTCCCTCTCCTTCTTGATAGAGTTTTGCTGCTTGCTCTTTGTCTGCTCAGCTTCAAAAGGGACCTGTAGAATCACAACAACATGCTACTATGCAAGAAACAAGGATCTAAATTCACAAATAATGTAGGATCAGATGTACATTAACCATATACAAGCATATATAAACAAGTAAGCAAGGATATGGAAGGAAACAAGAATATCTTTATTCAGATAAAAAGTAGCAAGAGGATTACAACCATGAGCAGCTCTGACCCAGCATCATCCTCCAGCTAAGAAGCCCTTCTTTC